>NW_023613786.1:0-47983 GCF_013339725.1 Rhipicephalus microplus
TCAAAACAAACGAAAGCCGGTGCAGGTTCTTCCTCCCCAAGGCAGCTAGAAGAAAAAAGACGACGCTGACAGATCCAACCAAGGTATTGCTGGAGTAAATAGTGGTGTGTATCTCGCCAGTTTGACGCCACCTATACCAGATTGCGCTGTATACTTCCACAACTCAATAATTACCTTAACAAAGCTTGACTCAAGGCGTCACCACTATGCATTTTTGCAACAAATTTGAAATAACTGATCAATTTCTCTTATTCTGTATTTGTTACTCTTATCAGAGCGAAATATTTTTATTAGCCACATTACTGAAGTTAGGAATACAAGCAGAAGTACCAGTACTTTTATCACTTGGCGGCACTTCATTTCGTTAGTGCCACAGGTATATATGCCCCACTGTGTTTGACTACATCAATGCAACTAAAAGATTACCGTGCTAGTGAACCCCAACCTTTTCATATCTTTAGTTTATACTTCGTAGCTATGTCTATCATGAACAAAAGACAGTTTGAACGCCTGCTCAGCAACCATTATTGTTTACTGACAGTATTATCTCTAAACTAATTTTCCAGATTGGTTTTGATTGCATTTCAGTTTCATTAAAGTATCCTGCCGCCCTATCCTCAGCCCATCCCCCTCTGTGGGTGAGCGCCATTCATCTGAGGTCATCAGAATCAGGATCTTCCTGTTTACCTCTCTTGCCCTCACGTCTCAAAACAAACCTAACAAAAGCCTCCTCAGTCGTATGTGTCCTCCAGTGCAAGTGCTTGCTCCCCGAGGCAGTGAGAAGAAGGACGATTATTTTTATAAATCCAACCCGTCATCCGCTCCTGCGCTCGTCTTCGCGACCAAATAAGCGGCCTCCTCAATCGCATACGTCCACCTGCACGTGCTTGCTTCCAAGGCAGCGAAAAGGAGGAGGATGATCCTGATTGATACAAGCCCTCATCAGCTCCTGTGCTCGCATTCGCGACCTAATAAAGGGCCTCCTCAATCGTATACATCCTCCTGCATGTGCTTGCTCCCGAAGGCAGTGAAAAGGAGGACAATTATCCTGATATATCCAGTACGTCATCCGCTCCTGCGCTCGCCTTTGCGACTTAATAAACGGCCTCCTCAATCGTATGCGTCCTCCTTCGCGTGCTTGTTCACCGAGGCAGTGAAAAGGAGGACGATGCGCCTGATAGATCCAACCGTCGTTCACTCCTGCGCTCGCCTTCGCGACCTAATAAACGGCCTCCTCAATCGTATACGTCCTCCTGCACGTGCTTGCTCCCCGAGGCAGTGAAAAGGAGGTTGATCATTCTGATAGATCCAACCCGTCTGCCGCTCCTGCGCTCGCCTTAGCGACCTAATAAATGGCCTCCTCAATTGTATACGTCCTCCTGCACGTGCTTGCTCCCCGAGGCAGTGAAAAGGAGGAGAATTATCCTGATATATCCGGTACGTTATCCGCTCCTGCGCTCTCCTTAGCGACTTAATAAACGGCCTCCTCAATCGTATGTGTCCTCTTTCGTGTGCTTGTTCACCGAAGCAGTGAAAAGGAGGACGATTCTCCTGATAGATCCTACACGTCGTTCGCTCCTGCGCTCGCCTTCGCGACCTAATAAACGGCCTCTTCAATTGTATACGTCCTTCTGCACGTGCTTGCTCCCCGAGGCAGTGAAAAATAGGATGATCATTCTGATAGACCCAACCCGTCTGCCGCTCCTGCGCTCGCCTTAGCGACCTAATAAATGGCCCCTCAATCGTATACGTTCTCCTGCACGTGCTTGCTCCCCGAGGCAGTGAAAAGGAGGACGATCATTCTGATAGACCTAACCCGTCATCCGCTCCTGCGCCTGCTTTCGCGACCTAATAAACGGCCTCCTCAATCGTGTACATCCTCCTGCACGTGCTTAATCACCGAGGCAGTGAAAACAGAATTATCCTGATAGATCCAACCCGTCATCCGCTCCTGCGCGCGCCTTCGCAACCTAATGAACGGCCTCCTCAATTGTATATCCTCCTGCACGTGCTTGCTCCCTGAGGCAGTAAAAAGGAGGACGATCATCCTGATAGATCCAACCCATCATCCGCTCTGCACTCGCCTTCGCCACCTAATAAACGGCCTCCTCTTTGGTATAATGCCACAGAGATTGCTCCTACTAATTACGTTACAAAGAGACCAACGGGACGCTATGTGAGCGTCTAGAGTGCCTCGCAACTAACGAGACGCTATGTGAGCGTCTACAGTGCCTCGCAACCAACGAGACGCTATGTGGGCGTCTACTGTGCCTCGCGCCTGCTCCAGAATGTCACGTATTACAAGAGGGGGAACACACACAATGATTTATTGAGGGCGTACTTGTGCCCAGAAAATAGTTATGTCACAAAGAAGAGTCTGCTAAAAGCGTTCCGCCTACGTGTCCCTTTCTGAACAACTACTACATCAGTCTTCCCGGCTCGTGCTCGTACACCAGAGCCATGCGCTGCTCTGCCCAAGATGCGTGAGATCGCTTTTCTACACAGCTTTACTGAAGTTAGCGACTTATGTGCCATTGCGTCAGAGCCGCCTACTTCAGAAACTACGCATGACCTTGGAACATCAGTTTCAATCAGCCGAAGTCTATCGCTAGCTGACAGGAAAATCCTGGACGGCCTGATAGATGAATTCGCAGAATGTTTTTCACCTCATCAAAAGCACGTCGCACGCAGATCGTGAAGCACAGGATAAGAGAGGAAACAACCAGGCCAGAGCATCAACACCCTCACAGTGTTTCGCCGAAAGAATGAGAGGTTATAAAGAGCTAGGAGCAGGAAATGTTGCGGGATGATGTCATTCAGCTATCTAGCACCCGTGGGCATCGCCGGTAGTTCTCGTGAGAAAAAATTGCCCGCAGCTTTCCTCTGGGGAACACTGAGGAGGATGCGGAGCATATAATTGGTTAACGGGGTGCTAAAGTGCGACTTACTTGGGTCGATGGCTAAATTGGTTAACGTGGTTGTGAAATGGGGTGTTAAATTGCGACTTACATGGGTCGATGGCTAAATTGGTTAACGTGGTTGTAGGAGGGGGTGTTAAATGAGTGAACACGTACACACGTATGCGAAAGGGTGGCGCTGGTCGAAGGGACGTCGATCATTCTGTTTGTGGATTCGTTGGCATTCATTTCACGGCGACTTCGGACGTCGACGCGCCGTACAAACCAACCGACGAGCGGCAACTGAGCGAGCGAGCGCCGACCTTGATTATATACAGCGCAACGGCGCATGCGCTGTCAGCTGTCGAATGTTCTCGAAGGAGAAGCGCGCGCGCGGCACAGATGGCGACGGCGCGATGGCGCATGCGCTGTCAGCTGTCGAATGTTCTCGAAGGAGAAGCGCGCGCGGCACAGATGGTGGGCGACGGCGCGACGGCGCATGCGCGCGCGTCAGCTGTCGAATGTTCGAGAAGCGGTGCGGACGGCGCGGACGGCGCACTACAAGGCGCGAGTATAAGATGCTTCCGCATCTAAAAAAGACAACACGTTGAGGTTCTGTGTAGACTACCGGAAACTAAACAGCGTAACCAAGCGGGATGTATACCCCTTGCCGCGTATTGATGACTCATAGTATCGGCTACGGCACGCCAGATATTTCTCTTCGCTCAACTTAAAAAGCGGATATTGGCAAATCGAAGTGGATGAAAGAGACCACGAAAAGACCGCTTTCGTAACCCCGGATGGCTTGTACGAGTTTAAAGCGCTCCCTTTCGGCCTCTGTTGTGCGCCAGCGACATTCCAGCGCATGATGGACAGTGTCCTCACGGGGCCGAAGTGGCAGTCCTGCCTAGTCTACTTGGACGAAGTTGCGGTATTTTCTGCGACGTTTGACCAACACGTAGAGAGACTGCGTCAGTGCTTCAGGCTATCCAGTCGGCCGGCTTGACAATGAATTCAGAAAAGTGGCAGTTCGGCTCCGACAAGCTTCGTTTTCTGGGACACCTAATCAGCGCTAAAGGTGTTGGCCCTGATCCTGACAAGACTTCGGCGGCCGCAGGATTCCGAAAGCCCAGAGACAAGAAAGATCTGCGTTGATTTTTTGGGCTTATGCGCTTACTACAGACTATTTGTAGAAACTTTCTCAAAAACCGCCGCACCTCTAAACAAACTCACAAAAGACAAAGAATCATTCGCTTGGTGTGCAGAACAAGAAACAGCTTTCAACAAATTAAAGCAACGTTTACAATGCCCGCCGATCCTTGGCCACTTCAACGAGACCGCTGACACGGAACTCCATACAGACGCAATCAATATTGAACTCGGCGCAGTACTCGTACAATGGCAAAATGGAGAAGAAAAAGTGATAGCTTACCCAAGCCGAACCCTCTCAAACGCCAAAAAAACTTTTCCGCGACAGAAAAAGAGTGTTTGGCAGTGGTATGGGCTATCAGCAAGTTCAGACCATACCTCTACGGAAGGCCATTCTGTGCCGTCAGTGACCACCACTCACTTCCTGGCTGGCGAACTTAAAAGACCCGTCGGGACGTCTTGCCAGATGGAGCCTCCGACTGCAAGAATACGACATTACTGTTGTATACCGGTCTGGGCGAAAACACGATGATGTCGATTCCTTATCACGTTCACCACTTGACTCTACTGCTTCAGAAGAAGAGGACTCGACAGGTCTCTGAGTGATGGAAGCCTTAGATATTACGGAGCATCAACGAGCTGACGCAGAACTGCTCCCTTTGATCTAACACCTCGAAGGGCGTGCCGGCCAGGCCCACGTGTATTTAAGGTAAGATTATCTTCATTCTGTCTCCATGAAAATGAGCTATACAAAAGGAACTTCGGGCATAACAAAGAGAAGTTCTTACTCGTTGTTCCGTTCGCAATGAAACCAAAAGTCCTAGAAGCTTGTCATGATGAACCATCGTGTGGTCACTTGGGAGTCAGCCGGAAATTTGCCAGAATTCATCAGAAGTATTACTGGCCCAAGCTGCTGGCGTCCATGCAGCAACATATGAAGACATGTCGCGAATGTCAAAGGTTCAAAAGACCACCACTTAAGATGGCCAGCCTGCTCCAGCCCATAGAATCGCCTGCTACACCATTTGATCAAGTTGGAATGGATCTTCTTGGACCCTTCCCAATGTCATCATCGGGAAAGCGGTGGGTCGTAGTCGCCACCGACTACTTAACGCGGTATGCTGAAACCGGCTGCCTTGAGCGAGGAACGGCAGCTGAAGTAGCCAAGTTTTTCGTGCACAGCATAGTTCTTCGACATGGCGCCCCAAAGGTAGTAATCACCGACCAGGGAGCAGCCTTCACCTCAGAGTTGATGCAATGTTTGATGATAATGACGAACACCAGTCATAGAAAAAGCACTGCGTACCATCCCCAAACAAATGGGCTAATGGAACGCCCAAATCGCACGATCGCTGACATGCTGTCGATGTTCGTGGACTTGGAGCATAAAACGTGGGATGAAATCCTGCCTTACGCAACGTTCGCCTATAATACGGCCCTCCAAGAGACCACCCGCGACACCCCATTTCAGCTTGTCTATTGTCGCATAGTCAATTCAACTCTCGATGCCATGCTCCCAGTTGACAATTACCACTACGAGCCATCTGACATTGACGAATTTCTGCAGAAAGCTGGAGAAGCACGCCAGTTGGCAAGGCACCGAATACGTCAGCAACAGTTCAAGGATGCGGATAACTACAACATGCGCCGCAGGAGAGTCAAGTACAAGCCAGGTTATCAAGTATAACTCTGGACACCAATACGACGCCGCGGCCTGTCAAAAAAGCTCCTTCAACGGTACTTTGGTCCATACAAGGTCCTTCGCCGGCTAAGTGACATAACTTAGTAATCCCTGGCGGACAAGAGCGCTGGAAACGACAAAATCGTGTGGATGTTGTCCACGCTGTCCGCATGAAGCCATACCACGAAAGAGAATGAAACATCTACCCCTCGACTATTCACCTTGCGAATTCACGCATCGAGACGATGCGCATTTCAGAGGGGGAGTAATGCCACAGAGATTTCTCCTACTAATTAGTTTACAAAGAGGACCAACAAGACGCTAAGTGAGCGTCTACAGTGCCTCGCAACTAACGAGATGCTATGTGAGCGTCTACAGTGCCTCGCAACCAACGAGACGCTATATGGCCGTCTACTGTGCCTCGCGCCTGCTCACGCATCTTGGGCACAGCAGCGCATGATTCTGGTGTACGAGCACGAGCCGGAAAGACTGACGGAGTGGTTGTTCGAAAAGGGACACGTAGGCGGAACGCTTTTAGCAGACTATTCTTTGCAACATAGCTACTTTTCTGGGCACAAGTTCGCCCTCAATAAATCATTGTGTGTGTTCCCCCTTTGTAATACGTGACAATACGTCCTTCTGCACGTGTTTTCTCCCCTCGGCAGTGAAAAGGAGGACGATTATTCTGATAGATCCAACCCGTCATCTGCTCCAGCGGTTGTCTTCGCAACCTAATAAACGGCCTCCTCAATCGTATACGTCCTGCTGCACGTGCTTGCTCCCCGAGGCAGTGAATAGGAGGACAATCATTCTGGTAGATCCAACCCGTCATCCGCTCCTGCGCTCGCATTCGTGACCTAATAAACGGCCTCCTGCACGTGCTTGCTCCCCCAGGCAGTGAAAAGGAGGACGGATATCCTGATAGATCCAACCCGTCATCCGCTCCTGCACTCGCCTTCGCAACCTAATGAACGGCCTGCTCAATCGAATACATCCTCCTGCACGTGCTTGCTCCCCGAGGCAGTGAAAAGGAGGACGATTATCCTGATGGATACAACGTGTCATCCCTTCCTGCACTTACCCTCGCGACCTCATAAATGGCCTTCTCAATCGCATACGTCCTCCGATGCAGGTGTTTGCTCACCGAGCCAGCTAAAAGGCAGACAAATAAGCTGATAGATACAACATGTTGGCCAGTCCTGCGCACCTTCGAGACCGATTAAATGGCCTCCTCAATCGTATACGTCCTGCCCTTCACGCCTAACATTAATGCCAGAATGTACTAAACATTAATAGCGTTTTCTTGTTGTCGAACATTCTGCAAGGTACCTTAAAAAATTTACGTATCGAAATTTAGTAATCAATACCGTATCGCTACCGAGCCGGTACACAATGGTTGCAGTAAAGCGCAAAAAGTTAAGGCGAAACAGCTGAATCTTGACAATACAGTCGCATTGCTGTGGAATCAGAGACGCCAGTGTTCGTTCTCGGGGCTCATAAGCATCTTCAGATTGCAGTGTGGTGTATTTTATTTGGAGTGCGGTCCGTCGAACACGCAAGAGACTGCAGCTGGTGTTGTGTCCAAATAATCGTCTTTCATAGTAGGCATTTTAACCTCGATTATGGGAGAGCCAGCTGTTATTTTAGCCTGTAGCAAAATGCACCTCGCTGCCTAATTGCTATGCTGCAACAAACGACATAAAATTTATATAGCGACCAGTGTGATATTCAATGAAGTGGTGACTTTCCCTAAAAACTGTGAATGTGATATGCCTTCGCGTAAATTTTATCAATAAGCTGACACGATGTACGTAACTTAAGTTTATGCAGCAATAAATGAAAATAAACTCTGAACACGTCTACAAACTTCTTATGTGCTGCTCTTGATATTTGCCTAATATTGTATCTTTGTGCATGCTATTATCATCAAGGGAATGATATTTGCGTCTTCGTGCATAATATTTTCACCAGGTGCATAATATTTTCATCATCTTACCACTTGAGCGTCAAATGATGCCTGTTTTTTGCAGCGTTAGTAATAAACAGCCGTGAAGATGGAACTGCCACAATTTTTATCCTCTTCCACTAAATGATAGATTTGTTTGGAGAATGGCAGTTAAAGAAATGAAGGTTGAACTGTTTTCTGTCAATTATTTATTACCACATATATTTCAGCAGCAAAGAAATGAAGGCCTGACTACCGCGCTGCGTCAACCACTAAGCATGTATCCTCGCATAACTGCCGTGAGTTGAATGCGTTGAAGTTGAATATCTCTTCATTTCTTTGACACCTATTTGTACGTTTGTTGTAGTAATATTTGCTCTAGAACCTCCTTCCAAAATAAAAACGGGGATCACAGAAGCAGGCTGCAATTATGAAGGCAGTATCCCGATAAGTGATGTAAAAAGTACCAACATATTTGTGAATGACACAATTTTTACTACAAATCAGTATGAAAAATCACATCAGATAAGGTGCATTGTTTGAATTTACGTATAGAAATAATACGCGTATTCCTGCAGAGAGGTCTGTAGTGGACTACTGTTTGACGACTACAAAACTGCATATTGCTGCCTAAATATTTTGTGTTATTAAGATCTGGCTACTCCCACGAACGTGTTTTATTACTACGCGTGGCAGGCCCTGCCACAATGTTTCGTAACATAACCGCTGTTTCAGACTTTCATCTTGAGATTACCCAAAAGGCACTTATACTTGCAGCCGTGTTCGTTCTAAGTGTAACAAGAGCAGAACAAATTACGTTGGACTATTTCGTTATGCCGGTGCATCTCAGTGATATGCAGATTGCCTACCCCACCCCCTCTGACTTCGCCAGCCCCCACCGTCGAACAGAAGGACGCAGTGATAGCCACACTCGCTGCACTGGCTCGTGCACATCTCGATGCTTCCGACTGACTCATAAGCGAGTGTTCGTGGGAGTATTCGGATCATATTCCTCCGCTATTTTCGCACATGAGCTCATCGTGCTAGGAATTTCGCGAGCCAGTTGAGACCTCACCTACGACAACAGGACTCCGACCCGTGAGTTCATAAGGTTTCCATTTTTCGTCTGCCTTGGCTACGTGCTTAGGCAAGAGCTTCGCGCGCTCTCGCTTTTCTAGAGTGCTATTCCGTCCCGTTATGCTAATTTTTCAGCGAATATTTACCCTCGCCTCCTCATAGCTTTCCTTTCAGCGGCGCTTGGTGCGCGGTGACTCAACTTTACGTGGGTACGATGGGTCCCTCTCTTTCTTTTTGTTTTCCGCTCTCTCTTCTCTTCACATATGTTATACTCCTCACACGTTTGAATCTGTGCACTACTTCTGAGGTGTGCTCCCTTGCGAGAGGCATTTGCGGGGTGCACTTTCTATTCCATAGCTCAATTCAAAACCAAATATATGCTTCTCGGCATGTATTTGGTTTATAGCAGCAGTCCAAAAATTGGCCTTAAGTACCTTATGCAATCGGTTTTGGCACGCAAAATTTTACAGTGCTTTTAGATAGCCTGCATATGTTTAGTCCTGCCTGTTGTACAGCAATATAGAATCTTAGCCTACGAAAATGTAACAACGATAAGGAAATACCACATCAACGACAGATGTTTCAGCTTGTTTTTGGAGCCAAAGCTTTATATGGCCAGGAAAAACGAATATATGTTTTGCAGCGGTGTCATGAGCGGTCTCCATTGGCTATGTTATCGCTACGTAGTCCCAGAGTAGAAATCCGAAGTGCTTGAGTCTGAACATTTTGACTTATCCGTTGAATTGTTTTAGTTGCGTTGGTTAACTTAGGCAGGTTTCACCAAAGCAATCCAAGAAAAACAACACTGTGTAGTTGAAACCTAGCGGCTGTAGACATTCCTCAGCTCTTTCCAGCGAAAAACTTTAAGAAATGTCAGATGATAGTGAACTGCTTTTTTATGTATGATACAATAAAGCTCCATGAGAGCTCACTGTCAAATAAACACCTAGCCACTTGTGTGATTGGACGTAAGGCATCCTTTCGCCATTTATCTGGACGATGTAGTTTTTTATTGGTTTGCACGTAAATGCCTCAAGCTCATATTTCCAAAGGAAAATTTTCGATCTTTCTTTATGGGGGTGAATAGCAGCTTGAGTGTAGGCTCTCTCAATTCGCGCCCGCAGCTGTAGGTGCATCCCTGCAGCCGTCAACACAGAGATGTCATCTGCGCGTACATTGAGAGTCTGACAGTACTTGGCTGATGTTCATGATGAGCGATTAGCACCTAGTTGAATATTAGACGGTTAAGAAAAGTCCCTGCAGAAGACTGTGTGGGCTGTGATGTAGCGAAGTGTCGCCGCCCTCGGTTCTCACGAAAAGAATCACAGCTTTGCCGCAAAAAAGAAGCAATGAATGCGATAGCAACGAATTAGAGGGTGACGCGCAGAATGGTAAGCAAATCTAAACGTGTCCCGCGTTTCTCGCACACAAATAATGCACTAAACGTACTGACAGGTACACCTGAACACAAATAAGCATCGCAGTTGTTACTTCGTCGAGTCTGAAAAGCGTGCTCTTCGTGCAAATGGAGACTGTGCAACAAACGGAGACTGTGCAACAAAAACATGACAACATCTCACATGACGCCATCTCGTTATTGTCATGTTTGCACCGATCACATACTTTCGTCATCCATTGGCGTCACGTAATACCAAATTTGGCATAGGTGAAGCTAACAAAACGGCCGTAAGCGCCTCACCAGTGTGGATGTGGTCATGTTGTTACATGACACACATGTCGTGATTATCATGTTTGGATGTGTCATTTACCTATGTTGTTCATTCGCTTCGCGTGACACCGAGCTTAGTACATGTGAAGCTAGCGAAATGGCTGCAAGCGCATCATGAGCGTGTCATGTAGCCATGTTGTTACATGACAAGCATCTCATGTTTCTCTTGTTTGCACCAGTATCACACCTTTGTCATGCATTTACGTCCCAAAATACCAAATTTTGCATAAGTGAAGCTAGGAAAATGGCCGCCAGCGCATCATGAGTGTGGCATGTAGTCATGTTGTTACATGACACGAATGTCATGATTATCATGTTAGGGTCTGTCGCTTGTGTTTGCCATGCATCATACCATACCATATGAGTTTCGCAATATGCCATGTGAACGAAACCCGCACAAGGGCTGCAGGATCATGAAGTGTAAATCATAGAATTCATGGCATACATATCATGATTTTCATGTTACGACTAGTCTAATATGTTCTTTATACAATTATGTTATGCCATGCCAATTTTGGTATTATTATCGAAACGGCCCGAAGAGCTAAATGTCATAGGCGGCTAGATAGATAGATAGATAAATAGATAGATAGATAGATAGATAGATAGATAGATAGATAGATAGATAGATAGATAGATAGATAGATAGATACGCTCAAAGCCGCCAAAGTTCACCAAGAAATGCTTCGCATTAAATATTGAATTGCGAAAATCTTAAGGAATAGGTAACGCGCTGTCTGACTATTGTTTTAGAAAATCCAGCAACCTTTGGCCCAGAAATAACGCTTTCGCGTAATCCAGTTTTAATACACAATCGTCAGTGACAAACATGTCAGTATCTGTCTACCGCGCAGCGTCAGGCACTACGCAAGTAATTTCACATAACAGTTTTGAGGTAAATGAATTGCAGCTATATATCTGTCCATATCTACGACATCTATTCGTAATTTTGTCGTAGTAATACAGTGGTCTAAATACAGCTCCAAGCCTTGGAAGCTGGTCGCAGTAGCAGGCTGCAAATGAAACAAAAGATGACATCACTCTTTCAAGTACAAAGCTTGCCGTATGAAAAAATTTGTCTTATAACCATAAGAATGGTGAAAAATTTAGTCTGGTAGCGGATCTGCCTCCTACATTACTACCACCGCTGCTCATAGGTAAGGTAATATGTGCGCTTTATTGCTGCTTCCACGCCTTCTACTTCATGGTACTTCTGATCGTTATTGGTCCGTAGAGAAAATTAAGGAACGTTTTAATAATTATAGTACCTTAAGATATTCTTACTTGAACAAACCTGAAAAGAAATAGCTCGCATATGCACCGACACTTGTGTACCCTTCACATAAAAACATTGTCTCTTCTACAAAAGTGTATTGCCGTTGGCTCTGAGCAGTGGCTACTTGTATTTGATTACAACGCAGTATCTAAAGCGGAACCCCTCACCCGCAATAATAACTCCACAGACTTTTTTTGCTGAAACAGGCTTTTTAAAAAAGTGCGTTCTTACAAAGACTGAGTCTTCCAGTAAAATAACGACAGTGTTTCTTGTTAAACTATTCATCAATTCAAACGATGCGAACTTGAGAGAATCCTCGAAGAATTTATCGAAGATTACTATAATACCTAAAAGAAAACCTTAGCGCAGCTATTTGTGTGTTATAGTTTTCCGATAAGTTGTGGCAAACTCTTTTGCTTCTATTTTGCACAACTCTGTATTCGGGTGTAAGTGGCGTCGCGCTCCTGCTCGGGCAGCTCGTTTAGGCGCAGCTGTGGACGACGCACATCAATCGATTGCATAGCTCATGATTCAGAAATAACTGGATAAAAACACTATATTGTGTATAGTCAACTATTGAGAAGCAATCGTATAGGCACGTTGTTTGCATTAAGAATGGAATGCCGAGAGTAGCGCAGCTAGTGCGGATAATTGCGTGCAGCCTATATCGCACCAATCACCAAAGATGGAGGGTAGTGCTACTGCCCCACGAATGGTGAGGCCTCGGGATGCAGTGTGAGTGCAAGTTCCGCATCACCGACAGCGGCCATAAAGGACCTGTCGTCTTGGCACAGTGATTCCTTCATTTTTCTCATTCATTATTCATATACTCTCTTTCTCTCACTATACACACACACACACATATATATACATATATATTTATTTATATTTATATATATATATATATCAGTTATCTTTTCACGCCATTTTTCTTTCTTCCCCTATCCTTTATTGGCAGAATGTCTGATAGATCTTATTATTTTGTATATATATAAAGAAATATATATGTGTGTGTGTGTTTGCATGTACATTGTATAGATTTGCGCAATGTACAGTGTAACGCATACATGAATTGCCGTACCTTCTCGGTTAACAGCCTGTGGTTGGTTGAGGCTTTGTCAAGCTGTCATTGGGACAGCTTTGTTCCCGGTCACCGTTTTTTCCACCGAAAATGTTTGTGTCTTTAATGAAAATAAAGGATTTTGATGCATTGATTCATTGATTATTGGTTGATTGATAGATTCGTGCTATCTTGGTTACCGCTGTCTTTAGTCCTCTGTTTGCACTCCAAGTTCAGTATTTCTTGCCCTCGTTCAATGTCGGTTATTGCAGGCGCAGACGCTCTCAATGCCAAAACTGGTGTCTATGAGTTGCAATCAAAAAGCACAGACGCACGTTTTATGTTGCGCTAACGCCAACTGAATTTGAAGTTCTTGATATTCCAAATTGTATAACAGCAACTTTCGTTAGCCAATACTGCAGGAGCTGCCAGCATGCGAGTGTAACAGAGGCAACTCTGTGCACTGCACGCATCGCAACTATGTAAAACAGTCGAAGAAAACGCAGTTTAGATACCTGTGGCTCTCAATGCCGACAGAGTACAGCTTCGCTCTTTTAGTCCTCATATTCTGTGTCGATTAAGACGGTGTCTACGTCACTGAATAAAAGAGCAGGTACCAAAAGTCGCGTTGTAGCACAATTTCCTCTGGCAGCAATACACCGTCTTCAATACCAGTGCCCCACTGTGAAGTCAGGTGTTGTGGATGATCTCTGTAACAGACTTCGTGACAGCTGCTGGAATTGCAGACACTCTGAAAACGATAATATATCGCACTTCTGCTCAGTTTTCTGAACATGAAGATGTATTTCAAGGCTTACATTAGGCCTGATTCAACCATGGTAAGGTGCTCATGCGATCTTTGCATCAATATCGCGCGCTGATAGTGCCATAAATTAAGCTGCTTTGTGAGACCTAACTGTTGTGAAATGGTAGAACTCAGAAAAATTTGCTTCTTTCTGAACCGACGGCCGGCTCGGTGGAATAACCTTAAGGAGGTTCAATAGGTCACGCGAAATTTGCAGCCTGAAACGGCTCACTTCCACGTTGGAAACGAATGGCCACCTTACTGGCCGCTTTGCTGATTTCTTCAATTGCCCGCAGCTGACCCTGAATTGTAGGGCTGCTTGGAGCTGCCTGCCCCGTTCTCCGTTGTTGCCCTTGTCTCTGCTTAATGCGAAGCAATGTCAGAGCGTATGACAGTGATCAATGAAGCTGCATTTATAACATGTAGGATAGATTGCGGTAAAGATGGGATCAGATAGAATATAGGGCCACTGCAGTTGTAATAGGAGCAATGTTGTTATAAGGAAAGTACTCCCGCGCTTTATAAAGGGTTTGAGTATTCTAACCACTTGCTTTGCCTTGTTACTGTCAATGTGGAATGTGTGATGATAGTATGGCTCCCAAAAATCAATAATTAGCACCTTCTCAACGTCAAACATCGTAAAGATAAAGCTGATGATTTTGAAAGCGCTCTGTGCACACTGTTGACCAGCACTAAGCAGGAATGTAATAATATTTGGCTTCTCGTTTTGGTACAGTACATTTAGTACTGCTGATGGTGTTTCAGAAGAAACTTTGTGAGTACTAATGCCAAAACAATTTCAAACATGTTTGAAAGACTATCACTGGTAATTTATCAAAACCATAGCAGATGTATGACTGTTCAAAGAAAATGAAATTGATCGTACCTCTAGGGTATCGGCACTGAGGAAGTACAAGCCGTGTGTCACACACTATAAAAGAATGAGTGCAAGAAAAAAATATTAGAACACAGTAATAATACATTCACGTTTCAGAGCAGTTCTGTGCAATAAAATTAAAGCAGACTCGTTCGACAGTTTCTTTCTCTGCATAAAGGGCTCGAAATATCTCGAAATATCTCTGACAGTATCTTTTCTGTGAAAAGATGAGCTGGAACGCAGTCTTGCTCAGTTACAGCAATGCAAAAGCGGCGTGGTCTACCGAGACTCACTATAGATTGCACTTTATACAGCCAATCATTGACACAAACACAAATAAAGCAAGAACAGGTGACGTCAAGCGACGTAAGCCCCATGGTGCTCAGTCCAAATTAATAGATATGGTTGAACTGTAAAGAAACGATATTTTGTATATTTTGCTTTCTTATTCTTTACTATGCGAATTTTGAATGAAGTAAAGCGCGGAAAGATTTCTCTTTAAGGCTTGCTTTCACTCCCATTTGCACTTTCCTCAGTGATATCACACGTTGGTTCATGTTCGCTATTCTCACTTGGTTAGCGTGCCAAGTATGAATACGGCAAAGATAATGTGATGTGCAGTGAACGGAAACAGCAATAGGCCTAGTGAGGAAGGACAACGATGACGTTCTGAAGCACTGGCTGTGTTAGAATAAGTTCGTAATTTTTCGCTATTTTTCCTAGTCTAACAGTTTTTATTACTTTTTTGTGCTTCGTAATCACACAGTGACAGCCTCGAGGTCTCCACCCACCTGGAAAAGCATGTCAAACTGACTTCTAGATGGCTGTGCCTTACCCGCCACGGCACGGAACATCGTCGCCAGATGCGTTCGACGCCCCATCTATGGCAGCGGCGGCAACTACTACTCCTGGAGCCTCTGTAGAAAGGAACTGCAGACGATGGTCTTACGAACATGAGACTACAAACGAACAAGACGGCTCCCATCCTTCACATCAAAATGCAGAGGGTATGGACCAGTCATCCTTCAAAGTTGAATGCTACAAAAAAAAAGCGGTACTGGCGTCCCTGTTGTCTTCAGGCCTACCACGAATGGAGGAAGCCTATAGAAAGTCAACCCTAACATTGTCGCATCAGCCGTTAAAACGTCGGCTCAAGAGAAGTTCTTAACCATTTCCTCAACAAAGACGTAAGCCTGATGGTCACAGTGTCGACACTGCCAGCCGCCAACCGTCTACTAACGGTAACTCAATTAGCAGGCGAACCAGTGGAAGCCCGGGTCCCATACTAATACATAGCGAACTATGAGAAAATACAAGGTGTTCCTCTGAGTTACTCAAATGAAGACTTACAAGACTATCGGCGTGATCAGGGCGTCGTGTCTGCAAGACTACTCACCACCTACACACCCGAAGATGGCGGCAAGGTGAAAGAGGTACGTCATCGATCCGTTATTTTGCAATTCGCCAAAGATTCACCATTACCTAAACGAGTCACGCTTGGGTTCTGAAGCCACCCGGTGGCTGAGTACGTCGGGGAAGCTATACAGTGTTATAAATGCCAGAGGCATGGTCATATATCGAGACAATGGCTCGGTGTGCTGCCAAGTCTTTGCTGGTCCTCATTCGCACAAAGAGTGTACCTCAAGAGCTCAACCTAAATGTGCTAACTGCGGTGGTTCCTACCCTTCTTCGTATAGAGGGTGCGTTGAAAAAAAGGCTGCCACACTTGCACGCTCCTCGGACCAAGCACGACGGAAACCGCCAATTCAGGCGCAATAATTCACCGTCTAATCGAGAAGCTGTATTCACATATATGAAAGACTTCTCCCAGGAATGATTATCAAAAAGTCTTAAGGCAACTGGTGACACGTACGCTGATGTGACGAAAAAGAAACGTGGGAAGCCGACTGGCACATAGCATCTTTCAAAACCACCACAAAGCGTCTCACAAGATTCATCGGTGGAGCACAGTTGTCACCAGTCTCAGCCACTGCAACACGAGAGGGTGATCTGCGAAGGGCAACAACACGGAAACACAAACAAATATTTTGCACGCATACTGATTCCAATGCTGTGCGCAGCTCTCAAAGCCCTTGTCCGCGCAAATCCTTCCTAAAGAAATGTCCCAGAGTTACCAATCGGCTTTGAAAGAGAAAAAAGAAAAAAATGGCAGCATATCTACGGAGTGAATGATGGAGAGTGGGGCGAAGCATTCGTCCGTCCATGCGTCCGTCTGTGTGACCGTCCGTACGTCTGTTTGTGCGCCCGTCCCTGCGTTCTTTCGTGCATCCGCCCCTGCGTCCGTTCATGCGTTCATCCATGCATCTGTTTGTGTGTCCGTTCGTTCATCTATTCAACACTCCAAGTCCCACCATCTCGCATCTTTTTATCATATATTCCCCATATAGAAGCACCGCCATCCAGCGGACATTCCAAGGACTAAACGAGAGGTGGCACACGCACACTTTTTACGGCCTGCGCTTTGGGTCCACTTCCCACCTTTAACCACCTCGAGTTCATGGTATATTCTAGTTCACTGTATTCATGGCACTGCGACCAACGCTCGCTAAACCTTTCGAAAACCAAGGAGGTTACGCCCAGCGAGTATAACGTAGCAACCTTTCCCTATCAGATAGGGCTCAATTTACATGCCAATAGCTGCTAATGAGAAATGAGAGACAGGAGAATTCGGCTTTTACTTTCTTACGGCTTGCGCTTCGTATTTACTTCTCATATTTAACCACCTTGAGTTCATTCATGGTATATACAAGTTCATTGTATTCATGGCACTGCGGCTCAACGCTCGCTAAACCTTTCTAAAGCTAAGGAGGTTACACCCAGCGAGTATAATGTAGCACCCCTTTCTTGTCCAATAGTGCTCAATGTACATGCCAATGGCTGCTAATGGGGATCGCAGCGTGCGCGTTGACTAAAAGCCGAATGCTCATGTCTCTCATTCCCCATTAGCAGGCCATTGGCATGTACATTGAGCACTATTTTTTATTGTTAAACAACGCACAGAAGAAATCTCTCACTGGCACCACCTTGGAGGTCCAGTGTTATACTTATTTCGGGTATGTGCCACTGGTGGTTACATACGAAGGACGCCCAAGCTACGCCATAAGGAGCTTCGCCCCTAAAAAAAAGCGCAGTCTCGTTACTGCCTCTCCTAATTGAGGGCACCTCCACAGTTATGCGCAGGAAAGGGGGGAATGGGAATTAAAGTGACAGAGAGAAGATGTAAGAGAAGGGTAGTGAAAAGCATTCGCACCGCATCAGATAGCGTGCGTCCGAAACCATTGCGATGATCCGCAACCATCAGGAAAAACCACCGGGAAGGCTGGGAAAATCATTCACTGAAAAAAAAGAGAATGAGCCTAAGAGGCGCATCAAATGATGGGGGAACACACTCGCGTGACCACAAAACGCAAGCACGTGAGAGGGAAAAAAAGAAAGGCCGAATAGTTCTGGTTCAACGAGAAGGAAAAAAAAATCAGTTCAACGCACTCTTGCGAGATACGCGCGTGGGCACGTAGCTCAAAGACGAAAGAGGCAAAAAAAACATTGTTCCAGTTCAATGAGAAGGGGAAAAACTGTTGAACTTACAACTTTGTGTTTTGCTGACCTTGTTGAAATAATCCAGTTGGGCACAGAACACTGGCAAGGGCGCATAGCCCGAACACGAGAGAGAGGGGAGGGAAAAAACCTTCATTTCAGCCAAAGAAAAGGAGAAAACAGAAAAGAAGTAAAAGAAAATAATGTTGAGCTGAACACATGGATGAGAGTTGCGAGGAACTCGAAGTGTCATCCCGTCGCCTTAGTTCGCCGGAACGATCGCTTCATGCGCAGTGATAGCCGCCACACACCAGGCCTTGAACCGGAGAATCAGGGGGCAGGAACATCATCACTGCGCAGATAGCCGCAACAAGTGCAGAGATCACCGCATCCCTCGGGTCTGCCTCAGAGTTGAGGCAATCCAGAGGAGGGGGCAAAGGAGCACTTGAGCTTGCAGCAGGCGCACTGGTAGGAGGGCGAGTAGCAGGCACCGATGCCGATCGACAACCGCAGGCGACAGCGTCCCGAAAGGAGCGGCCCTGGACGACTTCCGCGCTGCCTCGCTTGTCGATGGTGTTGACAGCGGTTCTGGCTTTCTCCAGCGCTTGGCGGCGCGTCACGGGGCCATCAGAAGAGGCGACGATGACGGCGGCCTTGCGCTGAATTTGCCAGGAAGGGCAGCGCGGTTCGTTAGCCAGATGTGTGCCACTGCAGTTAATGCAGCGAGGGCGCTACGCAGGACAGGGTGCTTTGGCATGGCTGCCACCGCAGCGGAAGCAGCGTTGGTCCCGCGAACATGTCGTGGTGGCATGGCCGAAACGGCCGCAGCGGGTGCACTGGAGGGGCCGCGGCAGTCGAGGGCGGACCGGCTGGCGGAGCTTTAAAAGGAACACCTCCGGTTGTATGGCGGTCCCTAAAACGTGACGGTGACGCACCCGTCTCGACGTGTACATGAGAGGACCGGAAAGGCCGAATCGATGTTGACCGCTATGTCAGTGGGATCCAGGTCCTGCCAATGCCATAGATGAGTGCAATACACGTGTTGTCAGCGAGGAACTTGGACTTGACGTTTAAAGAGAAGATTTGCCGAACATCGAGGAGCTCCGTGGGATCTGCTGCCGGTGGAATGTCGACGACAATGAGGTTGCGTCGGAAGATGACGCGGACTCGCCGGGTCGCAGTGAATCCAGAAAGGAACGCTGCGATTGAGTCACGAGTCAAGGCGAGGAAGTTGGCTTGCTTCACCACGGATCTGTAAATGATGTGGCTGCCGTTATTTCCCACAGATGTGGAAGAGAGGGGGGGGGACGACACGCTCGGGCGCCTCCGTCGTATTCACTTCGGCGGCTGGGATGAGGTATGAGGTCGGAGGAGGGGCGGAGAAGCGCGGAGAAGAGACAACACTCGGCGCACCTGTCGTGTCTCTTGTTGCAGGTGACGAGGTAGGCGTGGTATGCTCCCATGAGGAGCTAGAGACGGATGAGGTGTCGGTCTCGGCAGATTCCGCTTGACAAGGAGTGCCCTAAGTGGAGCGCTCTTCTTCCGCCTAAGATGGAGTCAGGTTGATGAAATTCCCAGGGCTTGTGACAAGGTGGTCTGTAGTGACCAGAGCCGCCAATTCAGGAGGCTCGGAGCGGGCGTGAAGTGAATTTTCCCCCGCTGTGGGTGTTGTCTGCTGCCCTCTCTCTCTTTCTCTCTCTCCGGCTTCTTAAAGCAGCAGCTATTTCGAGCTTCTGCTTGTGCATGGCGAGAGCCTTATCTTTCTGCTGCCCAAAGCCTCAACCGAAGAACCTGCGCAGCTGGGAGAGGGTGCGGCAGGCTGCAACAGAGTGTGGGTCTTCGTCCTTGAGAACATCACCTAGTGTCAGTTTAGTCACCATGGTGAGTTTTGAAAAGGGCTGCATGCATAGAGACGCGAGACGGTGGTGCAAACAGTAGAAAGGCCGGTAAGAGTGAAGAGAGAGACGTATTTTCACGCTGACATCTCCAACCGAACTCTATCCCAAAGGTAGAAGCTATTCTTACAATGGAGCCGTAGGTGTCAAAGTCTTACGCACCACAGGGGCGTTCTCCCTCGCACTAGTAATCATGGCTTCCCCAACGACTTCTTCACCTGAACTTACCATTCACAGAATCTTCCGCACATGCACCATATTCCAGTGGAACGCTGTTGATCTTCGCTCGAAGCTCTCAGACTTCCGGCGATTGGTTCAATAAAGCAATTCTCATTCATCGTCATTTCTGAATCATGGTCACCCAAATTTTAAAATGAACGGATAGTATTTTCATCACTCAAAGTAATCTGACAGTATGAGCAGATTACTCATCGGCTTACGTAAAAAACATTCCAACCTACGCGATCGACATCACACCCCATTACGACAACGAATGTGTGTGTGCCATACCGATAATAGGTAAACAGGAATACACTCTCCTCGAAGAATACCTGGAACCAGGTAGGCCTTCCGACGCTTCAAAGCTTGAAAACTTGAATTCAAGGACACCTTCCCCACACATCATTTGTGGAGACTTCATTGCCCAAAATGAAATTCGGGGTAGCTCACACACTTGTTCTCGAGAAGCTAAGCTTGCAGAGCTGTTCTTGAAACATTCCTTTGAACCTCTAAACAACGGCAGCATCACCTTCCGAATGTATAGAAGCCATTCCATCATTGAATGTCTTTCTGCAAGTCCTAGCAACTTGTAATAATTAGCGCTTTCTATATATTTTTGGTTTTCATAGCATGCAGAAATGTAGGAGATTTATGAATGCCGAAGAAGTCATTGTTGCGCACTCACTTTGACGACAAAAGCTTTCGCAACAGAATGTTAAAGGGCAAAGCGTTTGCGTTCGTTGCGGCTATCAGCTCAAGAGTGTGTATTATTAGAAAATGTGGTCGCATAAAGATAGCTTACATATGGCTACGAAGTGTCCCTGCAAGAAAAAAAATTGCAGCATATCCACGGAGTGCATGATAGAGAGTGGGGCAAAGCATTCGTCTGTACATGCGTCTGTCTGTGTGACCGTCCATGTGTCTGTTCGTGCGCCCGTCCCTGCGTTCGTTCATGCATCCGCTTCTGTGTCCTTTCATGCGTCCATCCATGTATCTGTCTATGTGTCTGTTCGTCCATCTATCCAACACTCCAAGTCCCATCATCTCGCATCTTTTTATCATATAATCCCCATATAGAAGCACCGCCATTCAATGGACATTCCAAGAACTAAACGAGAGGTGGCACACACACACTTTCTTACGGCTTGCTCTTCGGGTCTACTTCCCACCTTCAACCACCTTGAGGTCATGGCATATACTAGTTCATTGTATTCATGGCACTGCGTCCCAATGCTCGCTAAACCTTTCTAAAACCAAGGAAGTTACGCCTATCGAGTATAACGTAGCAACCTTTTCCTGTCAGATAGTGTTCGATGTACATGCCAGTGGCTGCTAATGTGAAATGAGAGCAAGGAGGATTTAGCTTTTATTTTCATAGGGCTTGCGCTTCGTATCTGCTTCCCCCCTTTAACCACCTCGAATTCATTCTTGAAATATACTAGTTCATTGTATTCATGGCCCTGCGGCTCAACGCTCGCTAAACCTTTCTAAAACTAAGGAGGTTACACCCAGCGTTTGTAATTTAGCAACGCTTTCTTGCTTGACAGTGCTCATTGTACAAGCGAATGGCTGCTAATGGGTATCGCAGCGTGCACTTTGGCTAAAAGCCGAATGTTCCTGTCTCTCATTTCCAATTAGCAGCCATTGACATGTACATTTAGCCCAATTTTTAATTGTTAAACAACGCACAGAAGAAATCTCTCACCGGCAGCACCTTGGAGGTCAAATGTTATACATATTTCGGGTATGTGCCACTAGTGTTTACTCACTACGAGGGACGCACAAGCCACGCCATTAGGAGCTTCGCCCCTAAAACATGTAGAAGCGTATGAAGAGGAAGGAGGAGAATGAGGGCGCTGCTTCTACAATCACCATCTCCTCTGGTGTCTGCGTTCTCATTAAACTATTCTTGAACGAATACAAACACTTTCTCGCTGATATTGTTGCGCTAAAAAGATGGCATTGTGCAAGGTTTCTGTCATGTGAGGTGCGTCGACAAAGTTTTCATATTATTGCGTACTTGAGATGCTGCAATTGAGGCATTTTGATAGCTTTTTGCAATGTCGAATGTTCAGCGTGCTTGGAGAGAGCTTCGTGGTATGGGTGATGCTCGCTTTGGCAAACTGAATTGTTATTAACTTGTCGGAGTTTTGAAACCCCCTGAACGTTGAGAAGCTGCAAGTTCGTTCTCTTGGAAGCGTCAAGAAGGGCAATCAGCGTCGTAACGATTCAGGTTTACATACAGCCTTCATTGCTCCAGGTGACACGGGGGGCTTCATTAAACTGTTGATTTCCCACACACGTGTGCGTCCGTTCACTACAGACACCAAAAAAATAGGGAATTACAACGTTGTTCTTCACACGGGCCAAATAAAAAAGGGTCGAAGTTGGTGTCCAACGTGGCAACGTCACTACTAAAACATAGCACTAGCACACACTTGGTAGAGAAGGCACGAGCGACCACGTTTTAGTGTACAACATAGTCGTAATCATCATGGCATTATATTTCTAGATGGGCACCATGGAAACAGCCGTTCAGGGAGAGGTACACGGTTCGGCAATCAACTGTTTCTCTACACTACCGATAAAAAGAATTCCCAGAAAAATGACATGCGTGTATCGCACAATAGCAGCAATTTTCTGGGAAACGCATTGCTGCAGAAGAAAATAGTAGTTGTACAAACTCCCGCAGGACACGAGACACAACGCGTCACCACTCAAGGCACGGAATGTCACTACACGGCTCAAAGGAAACACCTTAGGCCTAGGAGTACTTAAAAAGAAAAATTCATCCCACGAATAGTCGTGCCCGTATCTCAAAATGTCATTCTGTCTAGAGGGACCATGGTTATTGCGCCTCATCCAAAGTGGTCGTTTGTGTTTATGTAGCTTGTGTCACTCGATACCTTACCATCCACAAGCGAAGGGGCCTACAAGGTGCACCAACCAAGGCGTTATGAACATGTTGTCTTAGATTGTCTTATCCAAACATACAATCTGGACGCCTAATACTTTTATTAGGAACCCATTAAATACAGTGAAGCACGAGACTACATGCTATTGCCCACTTCTTAATTTCAGCACGTCCGCCCCCCCCCCCCGGCGCACACGATCAACGGTGTTTTCTTTTTTATCATAAAAAACACGTCACAGTCAAAGAAACTATCTGTCTTGTTAGAGAGGTGCATCATATAACTGCATTACGCACCTTCGCATGTGAAAACAGAGCGGAAGCACACTGCCCATTCACCACCTATACCAGTCACCTATCGACCAAGTGATTTATTCTGGCTGTGAATTCTTACAAGGAAATGCGGCTTATGCAAAAGCCAATTATGATAAAGCATTATTTATTATCACAAGATTCATAAAGGTCGCATACAACATGGAACATCTTACGGCGAGTGATAGACCAACTGCCAATATCAAAGCTGCCAACGTCGCGCACTTAAAATTGTGCAGGCTGAGACACGTAGACCGACTGGCCCCGCGGTCTTTGTCTGTAGGGAGAGGGATGTTGCGGCTAAAGTAGAAACGAACGAAGGTTGGTGCAGGTGCTTTCTCCTCGAGGCAGCTTGAAGCAAGAAGACGACGTTGATAGATACAACCTGATGACCTCTCCTGCCTTCTCCTCCACGCTGTAACAAACAGCTCCTCCAGTAGTATGCGTCCTACAGTGCATGCGCTTTCTCCCTGAGACAGCTAAAAAAAGACGACGACGCTCATAAATAAAATATGCCGGCCGCTCCTGCGCTGGCCTTCGCGACCTAATAAACGGCCTCCTCAATCGTATACGTCCTCCTGCACGAGCTTGCTCCCCGAGGCAGTTAGAAGGAAGACGATTTTCTTGATGGATCCAACCTGTTATCCGCTCCTGCGCTCACCTACGCGACCTGATAAATGACCTCCTCAGTCGTACACGTCCTACTACACGTGCTTGTTCCACGAAGTAGTGAAAAGAAGGACAGTTATCCTGATAGATCCAGTCCTTCATCCGCACCTGCACTCATTTTCGCACGACCTAATAAATGGCCTGCTCAATCCTACACGTCCTCCTGCACGTGCTTGCTCCCCGAAGCAGTTAAAAGAAGGACGATTATCCTGATGGACCTAACCTGTCATCCGCTCCTACACTGACTTTCGCGTGACCTAATAAAGGGCATCCTCAATCGTATACGTCCTCCTGCACGTATTTGCTCCCCGAAGCAGTTGAAAGGAGGACGAATATCATGATGAATCCAACCTGTCATCCACTGCTGCGCTCGCCTTCGCGACCTAATAAACGGTCTCTTCAATCGTAAAAGTCCTCCTGCACGTACTTGCTTCCCGAGGCAGTTAAAAGAAGGGCGATTATCCTGAAAGATTCAACCTCTCATTCGTTCCTGCGCTCACCTTGGCGACCTAATAAACGGCCTCCTCAATCGTACACGTCCTCCTGCACGTGCTTG
This sequence comes from Rhipicephalus microplus, assembly GCF_013339725.1. Taxonomy (NCBI): domain Eukaryota; kingdom Metazoa; phylum Arthropoda; class Arachnida; order Ixodida; family Ixodidae; genus Rhipicephalus; species Rhipicephalus microplus. The sequence continues at coordinate 24,614 of NW_023613786.1, forward strand.
CTCCCCGAAGCAGCTAAAAGGCAGACTATGGAGCTGATAGATGCAATATGTTGGCCGGTCCTGCGCTCACCTTGGCGACCTGATAAACGACCTCGTAAGTTGGATATGTCCTGCCTTGTACGCGTAACAATAAGATCAGAAAGTTCTAACCTAAATAACTTTCTCTTGTTATAGAACATTCTGCAGGATACCTTGAAAGATTCACATTGCGAAGTTTAGTAATCACTACCATATCGCTACCCAGCGAGTGCACCATGGGTGCAGTAACGCGCGAAAAGCGGAGGGGAAACGACCTGAATCCTGGTCGTAAGATCGCATCGCTGTGAAAGCAGTGACGCCAGTGTTCGTTCTCAGGGCTCGTAAGCATCTACACATTGTAATGCGGTGTATTTCTTTTTTCGGAAGTGCGGCCCAGCGCACATGCAAAAGTTTGCGGCTTGTGTTGCATCCAATCAATCTTCTTTCCTGGTAGCCATATTAACATCGATTATGGGAGAGACAGCTGTTCTTTTTTGCCCGTAGCAAAATGCACCTTGCTGATTACTTACCATGCCGCAACAGAAGACATAAAATTTATACAGTTTAATGACGTTACTGGGCCACCAGTGTGATATTCAAAAAGGTGGTGACTGGCACTACAAACTGTGAGCCTGATATGACATTTGCGTGAATTTTATGAATAAGCCTACATGATTTACGTAACTAAAATTGACGCAAGAATAAACAAAAACAAAGCCTGTACACATCTACAATCTTCCTATGTACTTTTCTTGATATTTGTATGATATTTGCATCTTCGTGCATGTTATTTCCATCAAGTGCATGATATTTACATAATCGTAACACTTGAGCATCAAGTGGTGCCTGTTTTTTGCAGCATTAGTAATAAGCAGCCATGAAGAAGGAACTATCACAATATTTACCCTCTTCCACTAAAAGATATTTCCGCTTGGAGAAATGCAAATAAAGAAATAAATGTTGAACTGTTTTTTGTCAATCATTTAACAATAGATACATTTAGGCGGCAAACAAATGAAGGCCTGAAGACCGCGCTGCGTCAACCACTAAGCATGTACTCTTGCATAACTGTCGTGAGTTGAATGCCTTGCAGTTGAATATCTCTCCATTTTTCGACACCTATTTCTACGTTTGTTGTAGTAATATAGACTTGAGAACCTTCTTCTAAAATACAAACGGTGGTCGCAGTAGCAGGCTGCAAATGTGAAGGCAGTATCACGATAAGTAATATAAAAAATTGCCCGCAGCTTCCCTCGGGGGAACACTGAGGAGGATGCGGAGCATATAATTGGTTAACGGGGTGTTAAAGTGCGACTTTCTTGGGTCGATGGCTAAATTGGTTGACGTGGTTGTGAAATGGGGTGTTAAATTGCGACTTACTTGGGTCGATGGCTAAATTGGTTAACGTGGTTGTAGGAGGGGGTGTTAAATGAGTGAACACATACACACGTATGCGAAAGGACGGCGCTGGTCGAAGGGACGGCGATCATTCTGTTTGTGGATTCGTTGGCATTCATTTCACGGCGACTTCGGACGTCGACGCGCCGTACAAACCAACGGACGAGCGGCAACTGAGCGAGCGAGCACCGACCTTGAGTATATATATACAGCGCGACGGCGCATGCGCTGTCAGCTGTCGAATGTTCTCGAAGGAGAAGCGCGCGCGCGGCACAGATGGCGACGGCGCGACGGCGCATGCGCTGTCAGCTGTCGAATGTTCTCGAAGGAGAAGCGCGCGCGGCACAGATGGTGGGCGACGGCGCGACGGCGCATGCGCGCGCGTCAGCTGTCGAATGTTCGAGAAGCGGTGCGGACGGCGCGGACGGCGCACTACAAGGCGCGAGTATAGGATGCTTCCGCATCTAAAATCAAGGCTTTGACTTGAAATCACAGCCTTGAAGTCAGAGCTCGAGAGTTTTGTCCGCGTTCTTCAGGTCAAGGGCCGGAGCAAGATGGGGCCCTTCAGAGGCAGCTCTCCTGCAACTGTACCAATCTTTCTTCGTAGGGTACTTACGGTACCGCATGCCCGTGCTTTCAAGCGTGAAGCCCACTTGTGCGAACACGCTGGAAAGCATCCAAGCTCAACGGTTGCGAACGTGTTTGGGCTTACCTCAATGCACATCAACCAAGGAAACTCTCACCGAAGCTCGGGCTTGTCCAATCAAAGTATATGCGCTCTGCGAGCTTCTTCGAGTCCACCTTCGCCCACAGGCAACAGCCCCGCCGCGGTGGTCTAGTGGCTAAGGTACTCGGCTACTGACCCGCAGGTAGCGGGTGCCAATCCCGGCTGCGGCGGCTGCATTTCCGATAGAGGCGGAAATGTAGGTCCGTGTGCTCATGCCACATTGAGTATGCAGCAACAAGAGAACAACGAAGAACACGCGCAGCGAGTGAAGAAGACAAGGTTCTCTTCCGATCAGTTTTGCCAGTGTTCTGGTACAATTAAAGTGAGTTTTTTGTATTCGACCGCTGCTGTTTGTGCATTATGACACTAGTGGAGCTGCTGGGTACATGTTCGGAACGCCTGACAACAGCCCCGCATCTAGTCCAGAAAGACTTCCGCGCATCGACACCCCCGTTCACCGCAGCAGCCGGTGCCTGTTAGGCCTCAGCCCGGAGTTTGTTCCATTGCCGGAAAGCGTGACTGTGCCAGAAAGCATGACGGCACCTGAAAGCACTGGCCCCAACATGTCCAGCCCAAGTACGACACAGGTGACTGTTTTGAACCCTCGACTTCCGGTTGACTTCCACGGAAACGCATGTGAGGATGCACATGACTGGCTCGAGGAATTCGAGCACACAGTGAATGTTAACAGGTGGAACACCACGCAGAAATTGGGCTACGTTTATTTTCCGCTTCAAGACGGAGCCCGAACATGGTTCACGAATCGCGTGTGGTCGTTTTGGGACGAGTTCCGGCAGACGTTCTTCGACACGTTCGCGAGCACTGAAAGACGAGAAATCGCACAACGTCTCCTCGAGTCACGGATTTAGAAACCAAATGTAAGCGCTACTACGTTTGTTGAGGACATGGCGCGGCTATTTCGTCGAGCCGACCCTAATGTGCCCGATGCCAAAAGGTTTGCCACCTCATGCGGGGCGTTAAGGAGCAGCTCTTCGCTGGTCTCGTACGAAACCCGCCTACAAGTGTAGATGAATTCTCCAAGGAGGCGACATCCATCGAACGCGCACTGCATTTACGTTATCGCCAGTATGACCACCCAACCCACAGTGCATCGATCAGCGTGGCAGCCACGAACCCAGCAACAACACCCGATGAAGGTTCTTTGCGCCAACTAATACGAGAAATCGTACAAGAAGAGGTCAAGAAGCTCGTCGCCAAACCGAATGACTGTGCGATTGCCTCACTAAGGGAAGTTGTACGCCAGGAGATCAGCCAAGCGCTCTCGCTTCCTGAGCCGAACACGAGCACTCCCACGGCAAGCTATGCAGACATAGTCCGCCGACAGCCAGCGAACGTGCCGACACCGCATCAGTACCACTAGCAACATCCGCCGACAGCACCTTGGTACTACAGAGAAACTTCGACGCCGAGGCGGCCACCACTTCGCAAAACTGACATCTGGCGTACCCCTGGTCATAGGCCCTCTGAACTTTCACTGTGGGGAGGCAGGCCACATCGTTCGGTATTGCGCGTATCGCGCCGCAGGGTGCCAAGGGTTTCCTCCGCTGTTACTCGGCGCCACTTCAACGGAACACCTGACGTCGACACGAGTGCCATGATCCCGCGGGATGTTCCTCCTGGGTTTCGGTCACGCTCACCCTCTCCTGCGCGTTATTCAACATCCTCTAGACGGAGCACCACTGACATGCCAAGAGGGAGATCTCCTAGTCCACGCCGGAGAAACTAAAAGCAGCGACCTCAGGGGGGAAGGTTGCGAATCGTCGAAGTGCTGAAAATCCCCCAATACTTCCGAGCGAAGAGAGACACAATTTCAATGAATCGACGAAAGATGGGGTTGTTACTGCCGAAGTTGCAATTACGATTGATGGACATGACGTCATGGCATTGGTCAACACTGGCGCGGACTTCTCAATAATGAGTGAGAGTCTGGCAGACATGCTCAGGAAGGTTAGAATGGAATGGACAGGACCGCAGATTAGAGGAGCTGGAGGGCAGCTACTCACACCTACCGGAAAGTGTCCCGCAAGAATGAAGATAGGGGATGCATCCTTCGTCACCACTTTTGTTATTCTTTCTGAGTGTTGCAAACAGGCAATCTTGGGGATGAATTTCTTGCGTGAATGCGGTGCCATCATCAATGTTCCGGATGGTGTACTGATTTTTTCAGCAGATCAAAGCGCAGTGCTACACCGAAAATCCCTGCGAGTCATTGACGATGTGACCGTACCTCCGTTATTGTGCCGCCTTGTTTCTGTCACGTGCAGCGAGCAGAATACTAGAGAAGGAATCACTGAACAAGTATTGACGCTTCTACTCTCTCGCGGTGTTGCAATTGTCAGAAGTATCGCCAGGGTTGTGTGCGGTGAAGCAGAGGTTCTGTTGACGAATTTTACCAACGAGCGACGACACATTACCGAAGGCACTACAGTTGCCTACTTCGACGAGATCACTGAAATCCGCGAGTTCGGTGTGGTACAACAGGACGAGCCGCAAGCCACGTCAGCCCCACCACTTATTGACGTAAGCACGGATTTGTCACCTGCGCAGAGACAGCGTCTAGTAGATCTTCTTCACCAGTTCAAAGACTGTTTTTCATCGACCTCGAAAGTCAGTCAAACGCCACTGACGAAGCATCGATTAATAACTGAGGAGACGGCAAGGCCAATACGACAGAACCCATACCGCGTAGCACCGAAAGACCGTGAAGCAATCCAAGAACAAGTGAAAAAAATACTCGATGATGATGTCATCCAGCCGTCAAGAAGTCCTTGGGCATCGCCGGTAGTGCTGGTTAAAAAGAAAGACAGAAGCTTGCGATTTTGTGTCAACTACCGCAAGCTGAACCGTGTGACAAAGAAATACGTATACCCAATACCGCGCATCGATGATTCACTCGACAGGCTGAGATATGCACGCTAATTTTCGTCAATGGACCTGAAAAGTGGGTATTGGCAAATTGAAGTCGACGAGCGAGATAGAGAAAAAACGGCTTTTGTAACGCGTGACGCGCTTTATGAATTTAAAGTCTTGCCATTGGGATTGTGCTCAGCCCCCGCAACATTTCAGAAACTGATGGATACCGTTCTGTGAGGCCTTAAGTCGCAGACATGTCTGGTCTATCTGGACGATGTCATTGTTTTTTAAAAACATTTGAGGAACACCTCAGCAGGCTGCTATCGGTATTCAGGGCAATAAGTTCTGCTGGCCTGACACTGAAACCAGAGAAGTGTCATTTCGGTTTCAAGGAGCTCCAATTTTTAGGCCATGTGGTGAGCCATGAAGGTGTTTAACTTGACCCCGATAAGATTGTGGCCGTCAGAAAATTTCCGGTGCCAAAAGACAAGAAAGCAGTCAGGCGTTTCTTTGGCCTATGCGCATACTACCGAAGGTTTATTGCCAATTTCTCCCACACAGCCTCGCCGTTAACACGACTCACAAGAGAACACGTTTCTTTTACATGGGGCGACGATCAACAGGTGGCATTTGATCATCTCCGACTACGCCTGCAGACTCCGCCTGTGCTTGCTCACTTTGATGAGGATGCTCCTACTAAGGTCCACACAGATGCCAGCAACGTGGGTTTAGGCGCTGTACTCGTCCAGTGGCAAGAATCAGCCGAGCGTGTGATCGCTTATGCTAGTAGGACGCTTTCCCGCGCCGAGTCCCACTACTCCACAACGAAAAAAGAGTGTCTTGTTGTCGCATGAGCGGTTATGAAGTTTCGTCCGTACCTCTATGGTCGTTCCTTCCACGTAGTCAGCGACCATCATTCCCTCTGCTGGCTGACCAACTTGAAAGACCCGTCTGGTCGGCTCCCACGGTGGAGCTTACGCCTTCAAGAGTTTGATATGACGGTCGTGTATAAGTCCGGATGGCATCACACCGATTCCGATTGCTTATCAAGGTCACCGATAAAGCGCGACGATGACACGGATGACAGCATGGCGTTTGTAGGAGTCGTCGACACCACTACGATGTTGTGCAAGCAGAAAGAAGACAGTGAGTTGCTACCCCTCATTGAATTTTCGAATGGCTGGACAACAACCGTCCCTAGAAGATTTGCAAGGAGCCTGTCATCATTCTGCTTACGTGGTAGTGTTATCTATAAGGAGAAATTTTCTCCGAGAGGAAGCACCTACCTACTTGTCGTTCCGGCGTCACTCCGTGAGGAGATACTTTGTGCTTGCCACGATGAGCCAACGTCTGGTCATCTCGGATACACACGCACAATGGCCAGAATCCAACAGAAATACTAATGGCCAGGACTCCAGCTATTGTGAAGCATTACGCGCGCACGTGCCTCGATTGCCAATGACGAAAATTGCCACCGTTAAAACCAGCTGGACCAATACAACCTATTCAAGTGCCCATGGTACCTTTTGCCCAAATTCGAATGGATCTTCTTGGACTATATCCGACTTCCCATGAGGCAACAAGTGGGTAATAGTAGCCACTGATTATCTTACGTGCTACGCGGAAACAAAGGCTTTGTCAAGTGGCACCGCTGTTAAAACCGCACGATTATTCGTGGAAAATATCGTCCTGAGGCACGGTGCTTCGGCAATCATAATAACGGATCAATGTGCCGCTTTCACGACCGCGCTCCTGAAGACAGTGCTTGAGCTCAGTGGAACAGCTCATCGGAAAACCTTACTATCATCCACAAACCAACGGCTTAACAGAACGCCTCAACAAGACAATTGTCGACATGTTGAGTATGCATGTTGACGTGGATCACAAGAACTGGGACGACATTCTACAGTACATAACGTTTGCCTATAATACAGCGCAGGAAGAAACTACACGAATAACGCCGTTCAGTCTCCTTCATGGCCGTGAAGTCACGATAATGCTTGACACCATGTTACTGCACGACTGCAATGGCATCGATTTGGACGCTGAATCTTTTACCCAACGAGCAGAAGAAGCGAATGGCTTGCGCGCGTCCGAATCACCCAGCAGTAAAGTTACGACGCCCAACGTTTTAATCTGTGACACCGACATGTCCTCTATCAGGCCGGTGACAAAGTCTAGGTATGGAGTCCTATTCGCCGCCGGGGACTGTCTGAAAAATTGCTGAAGAAGTATTTTGGCTCTACCCAGTTTTACAACGCCTGAGCAACGTTAATTACGAGGTCGTTCCTGACAGCCCCTCGACCACTCGCCAGCAAAAACCAGAAATCGTGCACGTTGTGCGAATGAAGTCCTACTTTTCGGACTGATTTGCAAAATACATCTACTACACCGTCTTTTGTAGAAGAGCATCGGGACGCTGCTCTCTGGAGGGGGGCAAATGCCACATTGAATATGGAGCAACAAGAGAACAACAAAGAACACGCGCAGCGAGTGAAGAAGACGAGGTTCTCTTCCGATCAGTTTTGCCAGTGTTCTGGTACAATTAAAGTGAGTTTCCTGTATTCGACTGCTGCTGTTTCTGCATTGTGACACTCAGATTTCGGTGCACGTTAAAGAACCCCAAGTGGTCGAAATTTCCGGAGCCCGCCACTACGGCGTCTCTTATAATCATATCGTGGTTTTGGGACGTTAAACCCCACATATCAATCAATCGACACAGGCAACATCACTTATCAGCGCTCCCTGCCAGACATCGAGACTGCAGTTATTCAAGAGTTATATCACGGCTCAAGAGCATCATACCGCCAGGATTCTCTCCCCCACATGTTCCTGAGACACCTCCATGGCTCCTGCCTAGACCACTTGTCATACTTCAGATTCCTTGGATTATGAAGAAGTCCCTTGTATCATCGATCGGCCTAAAGCAACTTTCACTGCTGCACATTTATACTATATACGACAGCGTGGCGCACGTTTATTCTGATGGATCTACCACGTCCCGTACCTCCGCCGCAGCCTTTCTCATCCCGCAGATGAAGATAGCTTGACGTTTCAAGATAGATCACAAGACTACATCAACAGCCGCAAAACTTGTTGCTATTCGGGAGGTAATAGGTTTCATGTCGACAGAACCCGCTCATAAATGGACGATACTCTGCGATGCCAAAGCTGCTCTTCAAACGACAGTTATAGCGCGAGAACAAAACGACGACACAGAGACAAGAAGGACACAAAAGACACGAGCTCATGTCTTTCGTGTCCTTCTTGTCTCTGTGTCGTCGTTTTCTTCTCGCGCTATAACTATCGTCATGCCATACCAACTAGCCCAAACGGCCACACTGCTCTTCAAACCATCGATGGCTTTATGAGACAAGGTGCATGTCATTCTTTATCAATTGAAATAGAAGAGCTTCTTGGCATTGCTACAAAAAATGTAACATCATGTAACATTTCAATGAATACCTACTCATTGTGGCATAATGGGCAATAAAGAGTCGGACGCTAAAGCTAAGAGAGCTTTAAATAGTGCCCTGGAAGTGTCCATCGCATTTTATCGACAAGATACTAACATCCCACTTCTACGCGTAATGCGCAACTTAATCTTAGAGCACTGGCAGAAACCAGAATACCAGCACAAGTGGCTGCTTAAATGGAACATGGAAATGAAGTTCCGTATACCTCACAAGTTAAAGTGAAGCACCTCATGCACTATTCACTGCATTCGCCTTGGTGTGGCTTACACGAGACGTTACACCCACTTGAATGGCTGTAATGACACAGGTCCCAATTGTGGCCACTGTCGGTGTCTAGAAACGCTCGAACATATAATTTGCGACTGTCCAGCATATGCAAGTGAACCTTGGCAACTGATATCTTCGATTGGCCAATATATTAGTCGACTATTAAACGATGAGGTTAAGCTAGGTCCTTGGCCTCACGCCAGCAGCCCACATAGGGTTATACGAGCCGTCATCGCTTTCTTAGAAGCCACTGGACTGGATGCACGTCTGTAGAGTTACCCAGCCTAATAAGAACATATCATCTCTCTATCTTACCATCGTCATTCATCACTCTTTCACTCCCCAGTCGTCCTTACTCAGTGTAGAGTAGCAGGCCACAGCCAACGGGAGCTCAGGCCGACCTCTCTACCTTTCTGTAAATAAATTCTCTCTCTCTTACACAATATATTTGTTAATGACACAATTAGTATTACAAATGAATGTAAACAATCGCGTCAGATGAAGAGCACTGTTTGATTTTATGTAATGTGAATCAATGAGTGAGAAGTTTCTAAGACGAATTTCTGGCGATGCCTCTTAGGCAATTCGGGATCAGATAATTGACGGAAATTTAGTAATTCCGGTCATCTCGAAGGCATACCTGGCATGTCAATTACCATAGCACATGCAGAATAGACCATCCCTCGACGTCACGTTAATACTCACGTTTGACCACAGACAATATGTTTATGCAAATGAAGCGCATGCTCAAGTGAACCAATCAGTAAATCATACGTAGTGCCCGTTCGCGTAATCCTGCAGAGAGGTCTGAAGAGAACTGCAGTTAGACAACTACAGGACTGTATATTTCTCCCTAATTATTTTGCGTTATTCTGATCTAGCTGCTCCCACGAACGGAATTCTTCACTACGCGTGGCAGGCCGTGCCACAATTTGTCGAAACATAAAAGCTGTTTCAGAATTCATCTTCAGATTACTCAGAAAGCACTTGCAGCTGTGTTCGTTCTAGGTGTAACATGAGCAGAGCGAATTACTCTGGATCGTTTCGTAATACCAGGGCATCTCCCTGACATGCATTTTGCCTGCCCCACCTCCTCTTTCGACTTCGCTGGTCCCGCCGTCGAACAAAAGAACGCCGTGATAGCCACACTCGCTGCAGTTGTTCATGCAATGCTCGCGATGCTGCCGGCTGACTCTCGGGTGCTTGGATTATGTTCCTCAGCTCTTTGCGCACATGAGCTCATTGTGCTAGGAATTCGGTCAGCCAGTTGAGACCTCACCGAGGCCAACAAGACTCTGGCACATGAGTTCATCAGGACTCTAATTTTCTTGTGCCTGGGCTACGTGCTAAGGCAAGAGCTTCACGTGCTCCCAATTTTCTAGAGCGCCATTCCAGCCCGTTATGCTGCTTTCTCAGCGAATATTTTTCCTGGCCTTCTCAATGGCTTTCCTTTCAGCGGCGAATGGTGCGTGGTTACCTAACTTTACATATGTATGATGGGTACCTCTCTTTTTTGTGTTCCCCGCTGTCTCTTCACTTCACATATATTTCACTCCCCTCACCTTTAACTTTCTGCACTACTTCTTAGGTGTGCTCTCTTGCGAGAAGCATTCGCGGGATGCCCTTTCCCTTGCATAGCTCAATGCAAAATTATATACTTAATTCTCAGCATGTATTTGGTTAGAATTCTGTGCCAGCAGTCAAAATATCGACATTAGGTGCCTTATGCGATCAGTTTCGGTGTGCAGAATGTTACAGTGCTTTTATATAGCCTGCATATGTTTAGTCCTGCCTGTTGTACAGTGATATAGAATTGTGGCCTACGAAAATATAACAACAATAAGAAATTACCACATCAGAGACAGATATATTATTTGTTTTTAGAGCCAAAGATTTGTATGGTCAGGAGAAACAAATACATGTTTTCCAGCAGTGTCATGAGTAGTCTGCATTGGCTATGTTATCAGCTACGTCGTTCCCGAGCAGAAATCCGGAGTGCTTGAGCCTGAACATTTTGAATTATCCATGGAACTGTTTTAGTTGCGTTAGCTAACGTAGGCAAAATTTAACGAAGTAATCTAAAGAAAGCAACCCTGTAAAGTTGAAACATAGCGGCTGTTGACATTCCTCAACTCTTTGCAGCGAAGAACCTCAACAAATGTCAGATGACTGTCAACTGCTTTTTCACGTAGGATACATTAAAGCTCCTTGAGAGGTCACTGTCAAATATAACACCTAACCACTTGTACGATCGGACGTAAGGTATCTTTTCGCCATTTATGCGGATGTTGTAGCTGTCTATTGCTTTGCATGTAAATGCCTTAAGCACACATTTCCAGGGCGAAATTTCAGAACATTCTAAACGGGGGTAAATAGCAGCTTGAGTGTAGGTTTCTAAATTCGTGCTTGCAGCTGTAGGTGCGTCACTGCAGCGGTCCACACGGAGATGTAGTCTGTGCGTACATTGACAGTCTGACAGTACTTGGCAGATGTTCATGGTGAGTGATTAGCGCCTAGTTGAATAGTACAGGGTTATGAAAAACCCTCTGGAGAACACCATGAAGGCTGTAATGTAGCGAAGTGTCGCCTCCCTCGGTTCTCAGGAAGAAAGTAACAGATTTGCCGCAAAGGCGAAGCAATGAACGCGATAGCAACAAATGGAAGGAAATGTGCAGAATGGTAAGCAGATCGAAACGTTCTGCGCCTTTCTCGCGCACAAGTCATGCACTAAACATACTCACAGGTACAGATGAAGTCAAATAAGCGTCCCTTCTGTTACTTCACTGTGTTTTAAAAGCGAGCTTTTCGTGCAAACGGAGACTGTTCAACGATTGCGGTGACCATTGCGCGCCCCGCTAACTACAACAGAATCGTTCCGAGAAAAATTGAAGGCCAGCCAGAACATACCAACTTCCTCACCGCCAGATAAGCGCGAGCGAATGAGTGCTGACCTTTTCCTCTCCGACGGGCAAAGTACGCGTGGGAGATGAAAGCGCGCCACCGCGTCGTGAAAATGGGGCTACGCGTGCTCATTAAGTTATCTTGCTGGTGATACTGAAAACACGATAGTTCCCCTCCCTACCCCCCGAGATGCTCGTCCCCATCGGTAAGCAGTCGATATAAATATCTTGCGGTTTGAACGTTGAACGACGTGCTCCTCTGTGGCTCAAAGCTTAACGCCCCGTATTCACGTTTCAGATGTCTCACCTTCCATTCCGCGCGTCACAGTCTTTTTCTGGCTTATTTTTTGTTCTTGAGTTTTCATACATATAGATCTTACGCATACATGGTGAATGACGGCGACGCCAACGTCGACGTCGACGCCAATGCAGGCTGCAAAATCCAGCCGAGAGTGTCTGTTTAACTGTTGTGTCAATAAAGGGACCGCTCAGAGAGATTACTGCCCAGCCGCTAAAACGTGCGACCGGCCACTCCTGCCTCTTTAGAGTGACGACGATAGCTTAAAGGGCCACTCACTAGGCCTCCTACCGAATTTCAGTTAGACAGTGTAAGTTGTTCGGTGTCCGATGAGGAACATTTTTCCACAAAAATTTTTCAAATCGGTTCATCACTAGCGGAGAAAACAGGTTTTTTAAAGCGGTGCGAAATGAGAATGATAGGAGGCGAGCTCGAAACTCTTGCCGCTCCTCCGCGCAGCCTTCCAAAGCGAAATCCTTTCCCCACATTCTCCAGCATCCGACCATGAGGTGACGTGCGCATGACGTGCCAAACAAGTACAATCCCTGAGCACGCGAGCAGCGTTGCTTTGTCGACCAGCATAATTTTGTGGTCTTCTGCCAGTTTCAGCGGGATGGTTTGGAAACGCTGGCTTAGACGCGCTGGAGTAGATGAGCACAATGATTGCGCGAATGCGTAGGAGCGTTCCACGGCGATCGTATGCTCTATGCGCCGACCGCGGGGATCCGAACTCATGCGAAATGCTGGCACATTAGCCTCGCATCTCGTAGCATTTCACGGGAAAACAGAAAGAAAAACGCGCACAATTTTTTGTCGCAGTCTCATTATTCATTTCATGTTTTAATAATGTCCTAAAGCAACAAATACATAAATTACGCATGCTATGTTAAATAACTTCTGCAACGTCACGTGGTACACTGATGACAACGTCAGAGCAGAGACCTCTATGTAGAGGACCAACGTCATTGCATTGCCATGTACGTAGGGCCATTCCTACGCCCACCTCATGCCCTCATTCTCTAGGCGTGAACCGGCAGAGAGAAGGGGGAGCAGCGTTCATCTTGAAATTCGACCCATTTCCGCGGTGCGTAGCGTTGCAGATTTTGGCAGACGTGATGATGAACGCCTCTTCTACGCATTGCGCTTGTCAGCTAAAATTGTCAAACCTGGTGAGTGGCCCTTTAATGCGTTAAATGTTTGTACGCCCCTTTAGCATTGAGGAATAAGAATCGCAGAGCCATTTACGACCCTTCTTGCGTTCTATGTAGGTGGTCTGGTCGACGGTGCTATAAACTAAGGATCAACAATGATGTATTCCGTCATAGCGTCTGGGTAGATATGTTTTTCTAGGTACCCTTCTAAGTGATCCTCCACTTCAGTACTTTGGTCATGCAAGTAGCTAGTGCAGTCTGCTGGTACGACTTGAGCACCATTGGCGACTTTCCAGGCTTCAGTAACGGAACCAGATGACAGGTCTTCTACTTGAGTGGGTGGTGCCCTCTCGTGGCGATTTATTGCATATCTCGAGGACGGCACCTATCGCACGCGTATCTTTGTGGCACATTACTCTCTCAGAATTTATGATTGATTAATTTGTAGGGTTTAACGTCCCAAAACCTCCATTTGATTATGAGAGACGCCGTAGTGGAAGACTCCGGAAATTTTGACCACCTGGGGTTCTTTACCTTGCACCCAAATCTAAGTACACGGGCCTACATCATTTCCGCCTCCATCGGAAATGCAGCCGCCGCAGTCTGGAATCGAACCCACGACCTGCGAGTCAGCAGCTGAGTACCTTAGCCACTAGACCACCGCGGTCTCAGAATTTCTATGAGGCTTGAGTGCCCATGTTTGTCCATGCAAAGCCAGTGGTGCTCTAAGGTCATAAATTGAGAAGCATAGGTAGATATGTCGATCGCACATATTCGGACCGTTACGTGACGACCTGAAGCTGTTTCGATCTGTGAGCGGACCAGTATTTTGGCACTGAAGTCTTCCTCCACGTTGACCTCTGATCACTGTTGAGATAAGGTTAGAGGCCAAATGAAGACCAACTAACGCGACCTGTCGGGAGCCCTCTCACTCTCCTGCATATGTATAAAAAAGACTTGCAGGAATCTAACAACGCGCAAGAGGCCGCCCATCGTTGTGACTCTAACTTCTCTATATGGCGTTGCATATTCTTCTGTAGGCTTCTTGTGATCCGTAAAGCCTCGATCACTTTCACGCTGCGGCACCGTCGTTCCGAACATTGTCAGACAGCCTGAAGTCGGCCCAATTCTATACAAAATGTTTTGATTTTGAAAAGCTTGGGAGGGTGCACACCATGTCTTGCATGGTGCACTTGATCGCCTCTCTGAAATGAAGTAAGTTGTCTTGACATCGTTGTTTTGTAAGAAATTGAAACTTAGTCCAGTTCACTACTTGAATAGTGCCGGGTACATCGCTAGCTGATAATCCTCCTATCTTCTCATAGGTGAGAATGTGGTTGTTCTGATGGTTTTTTTATGCTCACAGGCCATCCGGCACATCTCATTAGAGTTCGAAAGACAAAAGCCAAGTCGAGGCAGCTGCTGTATCAAGGGCCACGTAAAAACGTGGGACTGCCACCATTTTACAAGAACTGCTTATTGTCTCAAGGAAACGTTCCCGCACATCTGCCTTTTGTACAGATCTTCGAGCTCGCCCATGAAGTATTGTGGCGTTGAAATCCCGAAACATCATCCATGAGCCAGCATGAAGGAGAGTATGGTTTGGCAGTATTTTGTGGTCAAATCTACTTCTTGTAGACAGGTAGTCGCCGACAACGGAGATGATAAGGTTCTTTTTTTCACTGTTAGGCTTACGTGTTGATTATCGTCGTCAGCTGGTACAAGCTGAAGAATATGTCAGGGGACGGCGAATGAACAGTAGGAACTTACTTCGGCGCCAAGCACGGCCACCAGCCGAACTGCCCCTGAGCGATGGCCTCACTCGGCTGAATGTCCCTCAGCGATGACCACTGCCCTTCAGTAATGACTTCGCTCCTCCGCTGAACGAATAGACAAGCGTTCTCTGTGTATCTTGAAAATATTACGTCAAATGAGATCAAACAGGCATCACTAAAGGCTAGGAGAAACATCTTGGCAAATGATGTACTCTACATTATTGCGCTGAACACACATCAGAAAGTGACGCAGCTGGGTAATATCGGAAACAAATATAGCAAAATGCAGTCTATGCATACCATCCAATGATGTACAGTGTTTTGTCCACAACCCAACTTATTTCAATGGTTACGATCGAGATGCGTCATTATAGTGAGTGATGCGGCGTTCGATACTTGGATGGCTTTGGTCTCCATATCTGTGGATATTTTAATTAGTATATTTATTTGAATTCTCTGACTAAACAAAACAAGTAATCCTGGCATTCTTACCTAACAGACTGAATGTGCAGTACAGACGCGTCGATGTACTTTGCGCCAATTAAAAATTTTGGAACTAGCACCAGACGCACATGTTTACCAATTAATTAGTGCACCCTAATTTAGTGCAGAATATAAACAAATTTGTTACTTGATAAGTTGTGGCAACAACCAAGGAAATAAAAATAACGTACTTGTATTAGGGAAAAAACTAGGACATAGCGTGTGCGTCCCAAAAAGCTAGAAGCCTACGGTGCGAAAGTCACGTTCTTAAGACTAAAAACAAAGTTCTTCCATTCAATCATCCATACCTGTTCGATACTGGCACTAATTACGGTTTCGTTGAAGGTCACAAACTGGTAAAAAGTAAATATAGTAAAGGTTTAGGTACCTTGTATAAAAATTCATCACCAAGTTTTTTTAAAGTCAGACTTAATTGAGCTCTAGCATCCTCATATAGATAAAGTGACTAGAAATATGCAAATGATCATTAATACATGTTAAGAAGGGCTATCGTAAAACCCGTTGTTATACGATGGTGATTGTAAATTGCTCTTTTGTTCTTTTGGTGGTTCTGGGACGTTAAACTCACGCATCATTGAATCAATTAGCTTTGTCTTTCGCGCACTTTTTTCTGTTGGTATTTAGGTTTATCTTTTGTGCTTTCGGTTTAAGAACTCGTCAACAACAGGGCTAGCCACTGTTCATTAACATCATCAACGTATATATGGGTAAAACTATGGTAACCTTGAAAACTAAAATCATTTATCAAAATATTTTTATTATTGATTCGTGTAATCGAAATAAGTAAAGCTTGGAAACGTTATGCACGCAAAAAAAGAAGTGCATGAATGTTGAAACAGCATTAAAATGTAGGCAACCGTTCGCTATGTGGTTTTTGCGGGTGTACGTGGCTATAACTTGGGTAGAATAATGGTATTTTCGGTATTATTCTCAAAATGCAGTTCTTACTACAGAGGGGCAGATACGTTTTGCTTCTTTCATAGTGTTCGCAGTGCGATCTTGCATTTAAGCAGGCAACAGAAATTGTGAAATGCTAGGAATGTAGGTACGTAATATTACTTTCGATATACCTTTGTAGCCCGGGCGAGGTAGGTCACGCATGAACTTGGTTTGTATTAGCGTATTACATATAAACATGAGCTCGGTACAGGTGAAAAGTAGGTGCTAATAAAAAGAATGGCAGGCGCAAGTGAAACACCTACCTTTTTTCTTGTGTGTCATGGCTTTTTTTTCATAGGTACAGGTGCTGATTTCAGCTAAGTGCTTACTTTCGGATACGTAACGTCAATGGCTAAAGCGCTTCAAAGGTTCCTGGCAGGCAACAGTGGAGGAAGAAACACAAAAATTCAAGACATATCTTACTGCGTGTATTTCGCAATGCATGGAATCCTATGAAACACATCGAACACAGAGCTCTATGAAAGGCAGCGGTATGTGTATGAAGCCATCTCGCCCATTACAAGTTTTCTGGCGAAAATGATAACAAGCATAGACATGCCTGTCTATAAATGATGAACTAATAATCTATTTCATTAGCTGAGAAAATATCCGATCTACAGGCAACCAAGACGATTGCTAGGGCTCCTGGAATTTCATGGCACAAACCTACTGAAAATTTCCGTATTGTGGCTCCGCACATACGCTATTATTGGACTACGGAAGCCGTATGATACGGAAAAGTTCCGCAGATAAGGAAAGCCAGGATGCGAAAAGGTCCACACATAAGGAAAGCCGCATGATGCGGAAAGGTGCGTAGATAAGGAAAGCCGCATGATGCGGAAAGCTCCGCTGATAAGGAAAGCTGTATTATTTATGCAGAAGTGAAGTGACCGTTCGAATCTAGTGCAAAGCAAATTAATTGTAAATGAATAAACGTCCACATCTCGAGTACATGAAATACTGTGTACAAATCCACAATATTCTTAAAGATGCATGATGAGGGATTGAATCATCATCGGCATCTTCCAATGTCGTGTGCGGAGAGCAAAATTAGCTTTTAAATAAAATCGTTACAAAGCTACTAAATTAACTGCTAGAGATCATAAATGGTGGTTACATTGCACACATTAATGCAGTGTTCGATGCAAGGACCTAAAAAACTTCTAAAGGTTATTATTTGCAATAGAGAAGCATAATTATACACATCAGCCCTGCTACAATCAATATATTTTTATTTGTCTGTATGCTGCAGCTGTTAATAGCAACATTGCAGTGTTGATTGGTACGCAAATAAGGTGAGTGCACCGTACTTTCATGAGCTCCACCTAAGCTATAGGATGGTGGCACAAAACACACTGTAACAGCAATTTAGGAACGAAATTTTAAACATAAATAATAATCATCCACTGTGAATGTGTGGTGCTGTGTTCATCTCATGAACGGCTTGTGGAGATTGGCAAAATGCTGCTTGAGGCTCCGTCACCACTGAAGATTTGGGAGGTCACTGACATAGAACTTATGTGTCCTTCATAGGCACCTGAAAATAATATAGTTGGCACAATAATGTCAGACACACAAGTCAGCACCCTTAGTTCCCATGCACAAGAAATATAACACCAGAATGGAAACTGAAAATGCAAGGCAGACAATTATTCATGTTATGCATATGTGAATAAGAGAAGAAAAAATGTGTAAATTAGTTCTGCCACATGAAAGAAAACAGCATGCTTGTCACAGTAAATATAACTATGTTGTTGCCACGATTTTCAAGGTAGAGACAATCTATTGATAGTTCTTATAAAATTATGATTTAAATGCTTTCTGCACACTAAAACATTGGGAACTGCCAGTGAAAGCTCTCAATGTATATTTAGTAGTGCGTACATGTACATTTGCTGCCTTCAAACTATACAGTTTGTGCACAAAACTTGGCATCTTGAACAGTTTATGAAAGTTAAAATCACCATGAAAGCAAGTAGGATCAGGCTGGTGACGTTGAAAATCTGTGCAAGCCAGACTACTATAACCAAACTGCACAGAAATAGGGGAGCAAGAGTAACAAAAACTCGGCTGCTGACCCGCAGGTCACGGTATGAAATCCCGGCTGCATTTCCGATGGAAGCAGAAATGCTGAAGACACGTGTGCTAAGATTCGGGTGCACGTTAAAGCACCCCAAGCGGTCGAAGTTTCGAAAGCCCTCCACTACGGCGTCTCTCATAATCACATGGTGATTATGGGACGCGAAACTTCAAGTATCAATGAAGAATAACAAAATAAACTGCCAACAGAAAAGTTGGGTGCATGTGCTCTCTGTAAGTGCTTACACCTTATTACATACGCATGCTCAATTCATATTAAAAACCGATATTAAAAATAACTGCTCTATTAGGAATGTAAAAGGTGAAGTAGAGCTGAAAGACTCTATAAAAAGTGACCCTATTATGACACCACGTTTTTCTATAACAAAATTGACTAAGACTCTGAAATATCATTAGGCAAAAAAATCTTCAAAAGAACAATCAAGTTTGAAGTCATAATTTATAATAAGGCTGCTATGATTATAAACAAGAAATTGACCTCAACATGGCTAATGTTAATTTTTAAGGCCTATGTTTACTAGACAATGAACTATACTGCAAAAGCACAGCGTTCAGGCAAAGCACCCACACAAAAAAGAAAGCAGACTTTTATGTATTACCTACAATGCCTTTAAAATGGTATTTTTACCTCTACTTGCCACTTTTCATCTAAGTAACTGATGTGAAACGATTTAGCTGTAAATGCACTGTGCCTCTAAAACCTGTTGTTGAATATGAATTTTAAAAAATGGTGAAACGTGCACTAAATTAGGCTTCACTAACCTTGGAACAGCAAGACTGCATGACTCTTAGGACTACTTTGGTTACTCGAGTCTTGTTTCTGGGCCTAAGCATGAAGACAAGGGCTTAATTGAAATGCTTCTAACAAAAAATGCTTTCGAAATTGCCCGAGCGTCAAAGGATGCTCAAACATTTGTTCTTTATCCCACGGGGCCATTCTACACCAAACATCCAAACCATACTGCCTGGCGACCATCAGAGATATATAGTTTCAAAAATAATGGTAATATACTCTTTTGAAAACAGTTATTTGCTGAAATATTTTGAAGACAAAAAAGTAGTGGTCACGTGGGTACGTTCAGAAGTTTGCAGAATGTCATGCGGGTGGTTGTCAGAAAAATTTAAAAGTACCGCTTTTTCTTTGCCATATCAAATTTGATCTACATATTAAGTAAATTTGCTTCTTTAAAGTGTTTGAAGCCGAGTAACATTGGTGATTTTTTTTTCTACATAGACTTTGAAGAATTCAGCCAAACTGTTTATCGTTTGCATTTCTTGTATGGCAATACTGCACTTTGTATGAATATTTGAGCCACAAATACTCACTCCACAGAAGTTATATTTCACAAAATAATGTGAGGTACAAATTACAATTATCACTCTATAATCGTTTTGTCCACATTGAGATGCAACTTGAGCTGTGTGTTTGTCTAATTGAAAATTACTTTTATGTGTAAGTTGAAAAAATAAACAGTTCTTGTTATATGGCAAGTGCTAACATTACAATTTTTGTTTCAATGAGAAAAATGATTTTTGAAGTCTCCTACTGACGGCCATGGGGAACTTCGGAAGGGAAGCTGTCGTATATCAAATGCAGAAAACAGCCATTATCAGGAAACTTCAAAAAAATTTCTTCTTTAAAAAAAGTGTAATCATATAACTTGCCATTTAGAGAACTGCTTCCTTGCTTTTGATATGGCAAAAAAATTGCACTAATATAACTGAGCTTCATGCACTACACACAATCACCTTTACTTAATACTTACACCAAACTTGGTCTAGAAGAGACAGTAATTTTGAAACTTCTTTTTACTCTTTACAAACAACACCCAGGCGACATCCTGAAAAGTCCAGAAGGCACCAAGTTGGCCTAAGATTTTGTTCTCCGCGATATAATTTAGCATTTTGCTGTGTTTAATACTGTAAACGAGCACAATATTTTTTTTTCAAAACACATTTAGGATGGTTGGCAAAATGGCTGGGTTGTTTAATGTGGAACTGCCTCACTGCCAGTATTTATTCTTCCAAAGCTTAGGCTATCACCTCTCTGTTACTGCCTTCTTTACATACATGCCTGCATAGGAAAGAAAAAAAAGCAGGTCTGACACAGTTCACAAGGCAAGATAATTCATTTTGGATAAATTCATTACCATAAACAGCAGCAAAACAACATTCATTTTGTGTAGTCCAAGACACAAGCTATATACCAGTATACTAAGAGCCAAGCACAAACTTTCCTTTGATCATGTGTGGGGATAGACAGGAAGCACTTATTGCAAGAGAGATCAGCATGTAATTATCTGAATGAAGTACCATGCACTGTTCAATCGAACAGCACTAGGCATCTTTGCTATAGCAAAGCCATGTGTCATTGATTCAGGCACTATATGGAACAATGCAAATGTAACAAAAAAGGTGAAAAAAGAAAACAAGGAAAAAAAGAAAAAGAGAAGATGCAAAGTAGGAGCAGTGTAGCACACTACCTTTAATTTGCATTCCCCTTTTCTTTCTTCTTTTTCCTTCTTTTCTTTCATTTATCTTTCGTTTGCTTCCCTTATCCCCAACCTCCGACAGGAGAATACTTTATATCATCGCAACCTAACTTGAAAGGAAGCGAGGGCTGCACTCTTCTGCGCTATAGGTTTTTTTTTCAGAAAACATTCCAGCAGGCACACACGCCTACACTAAAGTGATATCATTACTAACCCTTGTAAACAAACACGCGAAAGATGAAAAGGTGACTTCTAAAAATTACGTCCTCCTATCGCAATATCGGCCAGCGTTTCTGAGGCACTTCCACTGTTCACCCTCATTACCCCACTAGATGCTTCCACCTGTCGAATCACATCATTTTTGATAACACTAAGACGAGCTCACATTGATGCATACGCAGAAAGTTTAGTGATGTATCATGAATATTTAGCAACTGTGTTAAAAATAATTGATAGCTTGCTTCTAGGCTATTTATACTACAATATGGTGCTTGAAGTAGCCTCAAACTGCGTAATGGCTTCTTTGCACATGAATCAGATTGACAACGTAATGCACAACATGCTTAAGAATATTGCGAGAAACATGATAACGACAAAACGACCAGCCACACAAATTTTTCGCTGTGCATGTTTAAAATGTTCATGTTCAACCAACCAGCTGCTTATGATACAAGCCGAAAAATCTACAAGTAGGGCCTTGAGGCCTTCTGAAAGTAGACGAGTAGGTTTTTGTACTCTAGAGTAGGTTTTTCTACTTAAGAGGGCTTTACACCCTAAGTGACGAACAAAACTCCTGTAAAATGAAGAATGTTGGCGGCTATCAGTTATAGAAAAACTAATGCAGCTAGTCTTCCCCGACAGATCTGTACATTAAGAGAGGTGACGAAGTTTATGTCATTGGTGGCAGAAACTCTGACAGGACCAGTGAAAATTGGCACTACTTGGATTCACAATGTGCAACATGCCTGCCCGACTCCCTCTAGCCATTCGGCTGAATCTGACTCATGATTTCTTCGCTGCGGACTGGACAAAAACAAAAACACTGAAACACTCACAATACACAGCGTGATGATGATGATGATGAAAAACATTTATTATAAAAAAGAGAGGTACGGGGCCAAAGCATTACCCCGCTACATGGTCGGCGTCCTTGTCCGGGACACCGCATGACGAGGCCCTACTCGCGCCCGTCTCACCAGAGCCCGTTGAGACTCTAGTGATGAGCAGTGGAGGGGCAGTCTTCAATGCCTCTCGGGAAGGGGTAGGGGAAGGGGGTAGGTGAAAATTTTTCGGACATGCCCATACCATGTGGAAGATATCACACGCCTTCACACAGTGTGGGCACCGCCCATCTGTGTTCGCATCGAATTGTTTTAGGATTGCAGGACAAAGTAGAGTACCTGTCGGCAGGCGTCTTAGAGTTCGCTCTTCCACCTTACTCAGCCCCTTTGCAGGAGCCGGGTAAAGGCGGTGAGTGTCGCGATAATATATCAGAATTTCTTTCAACCGCAGCAGCGGTGTATTGGCCTCCGAGTCACAAGAGCCAAGGTGAGGAGCCCGGTGGGTAAGCGCTCGGGCGGCCACGTCACCGGCCGCATTACCTCGTAAGCCCTGATGGCCCCAGCCTATACGGTGCGTTTCGGGGCTGGATCAGCGAGAGCCCATTTTAGAATTTGGCTGGATAGGGGGATATCTCTCCTACCAAGTAATGAGCACATGCTTTCCGGGAGTCCGTGATGAACTTTCGTGTTGGGGTCCGCAGCAGCAAGCTTTATTGCGACTTCCTCAGCGCGCACTGGATTTTGTGCTCGGAACTACAGAGGCCGTGTAAAATCCGTGGCCGAAGGCCCTGCATATCTACGTTTTTCTACTTAAGAGGGCTTTACACCCATAAGTGAGGAAAAAAAGTCCTGTAAAATGAAGAATGTTGGCAGTTATCAGTTATAGAAAAATTAATGCAGCTAATCTTGACGACACATCTGTACATTAGGGAGGTGACGAAGCTTCTGTCATTGGTGGCATAAACTCCAACAGGACCACAGCGAAAATTGGCACTACTTGGCAAGACAAATGTCCAAACATGCTTGCCCGACTCCCTCTAGTCATCTTGGCTGAATCTGACACATGATTTCTTGACTGCTAGCTGGTCAAAAACAAATCACTGAAGCACTCACAATACACCGCGTGAAGTTCCTCTGGAGTGGTCAACTTCGTCTTCTGCGATGAAAGAGCAGCACAGTGTACTGTAAGGCAGTCTTTGCAATGGTTTTCATTGCCACACAGTGACTTTGCTTTCTTGTACAAGAGAGCTTGGGGAGCTTGGAGGGTGCTTGCTCTTTTCTGAGGGCTGGTCCTCGTTTTCTTCTCAAGGTCAACCTGCACAAAGCTGTAGACGTACTCATGCAATTTTAGCTTTGTTTTCGACAGCCC
Organism: Rhipicephalus microplus; assembly: GCF_013339725.1. Classification (NCBI taxonomy): domain Eukaryota; kingdom Metazoa; phylum Arthropoda; class Arachnida; order Ixodida; family Ixodidae; genus Rhipicephalus; species Rhipicephalus microplus. Next base: position 47,963 of record NW_023613786.1, read on the forward strand.
GAAGAGGGGTGTATTATGTAG
>NW_023613787.1:0-46002 GCF_013339725.1 Rhipicephalus microplus
ATCGACTGACTGCATCCGCTCTTTCGCATGTAGTTATTCGCTCTTAGTTTGGAAGTCCTTCGGAGAATGCTTCACGAGGTGAATAGTTATGTGTGCTTCGCAAGACAAGTAATAATGCTCATATTGGCTGCTTGCTTCGAATAATTTTTTTGCTTTAAGCAATGTGAGAAAAATTATGCCGTATGTACCACTGCCCATTGTGTTGTAACCATCGCTCTCCACCTCTTGTTTGTTGGTATACCAGTATGTACACCAGCGACGCCAAGTAGATGAACAACCTACAAAGAATTGCCTTTTACGAGCTTTGTCTTGCCTAAAGTTTTGAAAACGTACAACTAGCAGTGTCATGTAGTATTTGTTTTCTTGACAGGCCATCTGAGTAACGACGGCGTGTATATGAGTGACAACAGTGTATTTCAGTGATTCCTTTTTATTACCCCGCTTGGTTGAAGAAGTGTTCAAAAGAGTTATTTTAATACCCGAAACCAATCAGTATTTACATACTGAATAGTAACAGTGAAGTCTTCCCATTATTTATGTGCAGTAACAGGGAAAATTCGACAAGTTTGTCGTGCCTTTTCATCCGAAGGTTTGTCGGTCAGTGGAACTGAGAATTCTTTAGCGGCTGAGCTTTCTACACTAACTCCATCCTGGGCTTTGCAATATGCCAAAAGGTCTCTGCAGGTGTCGTAGTTTACGCATACGCTATTGCACTGGAAACATAAAATAAATGTACGAGCATCAAGTATTGAAGGATATAATTTACGTTGTCGTCGACGTTTTGGTGATGATGTCTGTAAGCTGGCGTCATGGTTTTTGTGCTTGGTTTTGTTTTTCCTTCTATTACTCGAATGCAGGAAGGCGGCCAAAGCTCTACTGGTCCTTTTGCCACTTCTCGGTGTCACCTACATTCTCGTTATTTGGACACCTACGCACAAAACGGCCAGAATAATATTCACCTATCTGCAGATTACACTGCTGTCCACACAGGTGAGGCTATCCGTGTGTGGACTTTTTAAATGCGGTCACATTATCAAAGATGTCATTGTGTGAATGTATCCGCAGTACACTTTTATTCGAAGAAAGTACGCACAGCCCTGTCCATGGTCGAGGTTGATAACAAAATTTACCTGTGCAGAAACCGGGAAGAAAATTAATTGAGAAAAAATAAATGAAAAGCAAACTTTTATCCTAATTTATTTCTCGCCATTTACATTAAATTTATCCTTAGTAGGATCTCCTATACATTGCTTGCCATCATTATCCGTTAGTTATTAATAAAATTGTGTCTCACTTAGCGAAATGAACCTCTCAAACTTGGCATTTACTTTTTCCTTTCATAGTGAGGATCTGATTCTTGCAGAGTTGATGCGTTCAATAGTACGTGAGGAAACATTAGTCAACTGACAGCTCATAATAAAACCCGGTGCTGGATGACACCAACAGGCAGAAAAATAGTCTTCCACACTCACCCTGATAGCTACTAGTGGCGCTGACTAACGCTTCCAGGTTTAAAGGCACACACGTGCCACATACAGGTGAACGGGATATTGCCCGCCGACGTAGCTTAGTTCGTAGAGCATCGGATGTGTTATTCGAAGGTCACAAGTTTGGTTCTTGCTAGCGGCAAGTTATCTTTTCGTGCACTTTTATTTCTTCACATCCATGTTATAATTGCTACAAATAACGTCTCCTATCGTTTCTTTGGGACCGTTATCAGTTATTTCTTAATAATACATGATTCCCATGTTATGTTTGTGTGAAAATCGTGTTTCTGCAATCGAGTGCACGACTGAACCAAACAAGTTAAAACCTTTGGGAAAATGTGTTGTTCCTTGACTTTGTGTTGTATGCTTGCCTGTCGACAGGCTTACGAAGAACGCACATTGTTGGTGAATTCTGTCGTTTGTCTCATATTATATGAGAAGCAGCTCTTTCAATAATTCATGTAACACTGTCCCTCCATCGACACCGCATTCCCGTGGCCGCAGGTGCTAGCGCGGTACCAAGTAGGTCATGCCTTCCCTCGCAATGCGCGCACGTTGACTTCACTCTCTCCCAAACCTGTAGCCGCTTGCCGCATGTAATCTAGCTCGCCTCACCCTCTCCACCGCTCGCAATGTTCGAGCGCAAATCGAGTGGAACCACTCTTTCCACTCGTTTATCTGCCATGAAACTTAAATGAAACATAATCCGCCTCCGGTGTCTTAGCGTTTCACAGAAATGTTTACTCGAGTACAGGCTACACCTAGGTTTGCTTTAAACCATTCTTCCAGCACCCTCGTCGACGTCAATTTGTTTCAGCCGGGTCAAAGGCATGCGCCCCTCTGCTGCTTCGCATCCCATTATGATTCCCTTCGGGGCGATGGTTCATACTTTAATAATGTAACTCCTTACCTTTCCTTGTCTCTAACAATCTACCAGACTGAATTTATCCGTCTAATTAGCACTAATCTACAAGAAAGTTAGCGCTAACACGACCAGGGCACTACTGACTCTGAGATGTCGTCAGAAAATGCAATACAATAAAGATAACAAGCACCTTGGTATCTGCCCTCGTATATATTTGTGTGTAATGGTATGCCGTTCATACGCAGGGTTTCAACGTCGCTGTACTCTACTGCTTCCTGAATGGCGAGGTGAGTATAGATTTCTTGAAATATTCAATATAAACAAAATTTACTACCTTTCAGCGTAAACATCAAGAACACGTAGCGCATGATAAAAGTTGCCGGTAAAGAAGCAGTCAACATTGTTTCGTTTTCTTTTCCGCACGCTGTGTACGCAAGCAAGTACTCTATCCTAGTCAGCTACACTTATCATGGCCCCTTTATAGTGAAAGATGTTATGAGATTACAACAAGGGTCGCATGAGCCAGGGTTGTCCGCCGCCACCGGTTTCCGTAACCACTATGAAGCTAAATAAGAAAAAAAACCTAAGTAAATAGAAAACACAAGGAGACACGAAGATTCAGACATGGGTCATGTGCGTGCCAGCCGGGTATTCTACCACAGAGCTACGATGTTTTTTTATTACTTATTGAACACCGAGCTACGCCGGTGCCTGAAACTCCGTTCCAATCTGGCCTTACGCAGTCTTGATGTCAGGAAAGGAATCGCGTTAGTATGGTTATTAAAGCGCTTTTCAACAGTAAATTAACAACTGGGCCTCACACAATGCGAATCGCGTAAGGCATGGGTCACCCGATAGACCAACCCAGTACTAAAAGCTTCTTTGTACGGGGCAGATCAACTGGAAGGGCCCCAACGATTGAGTGGTTTATTGAACAGTATAAAGCTTTACAGTAATAAAGGTTATAAGACAAAGATTTGAAATAAGGTAGTAAATTAGAGAGCTCGATCTAATATATACATTAAGAAAAAAAAGCTTCAGTCAGAAGCCTTCAAAGTCATCAGCCACAGCACTGAAAAAGTGCACAAAAATTTTGCAAGTGCTTAGAGGGTACCGCACTTTTCCGAAGAACGGTGCAATGAGTTCCTGCCTACTACACAAAAATTATGGCAATATATGGTGTAGTGGGTACACTGCAAGTGTGTTTGTAGCAGTTATCCAAAGAGGGCCTAGAAAAGTCTCTGAAAGGCCGCATTCCCATGTTTCGCTGTGACTGTGATGCACGTTCTGCGCAGGCCTCTCGAGTTTTTGTTTCTTGCACTCCATTGCTGGTCGAATGACATTACCAAAAAGAAAAAAAAGTGCTAAGCTATAAGTGCTCTAGTCGTGACGGAGCACCACATATTGTTCTGCCATCTCTCTGTTCAACTAGAGGGTGCCGATCACCTGCTACAAGCATTGTGGACAGATTACCATTGGTCATGTACAGCTCGCATTTCGATTAGGTGAGCGGTAGATCAACTAGGAAGATGCCTACACGTCATCTATCTAGATGGCCAGGAAGTGGCACCATCTCAATGATATAATGTGGGCCTTGCCTCAGAAGATTTCAAAGAACCTTCTTTATAGAACTATAATTACAAGCGAATCATATCAGATGACAACAAATTGATCAAAAATAAGCCCTTTGGTACGATTAGGGTCTCACTAACGTAAAATTCGCCAATTTCAGTTTATTTCATGAATAGGTTCAGTACAAAAAAACTCGTTAAGTCGAACACAAGGAGGACTAATAATTGTTGAATTAAACTAATCTGGCGCTAAAATTCACAAATATTGTGTCAAACTACTCGAGCAGAACACAAAAAAAGCCACCTGTGGACTCGACATTGTGAACTAGGTGGTAATGGAAGATTGTGGCAAGTGATTTGATTGATTAGGTTAGCGGAGCTTTTAAGAACCAAGAGAATTCGTTCACCTGTAAGTGATACCCCACTTCTGCTGTTTTGTTGTTTTGAATCTCTAGGAAGTATATTTTGATATCGTATTGCAACATGGAGTGATAATTGTGCGCCGGCTTTTCCGTGGAGCGTCGACAACGGGGGGCTGCCTGTTCGAATTGACCATTGCGGATACCAATTAGTTCGAATTATCGCGAGTTTCCCCCAATAGAAATACATAGGATGGTATTGGGATCAAGAAGCCACCTCCAAATAACTCTAACTTGGAATTAACCAAGTTCGAATTTACCAGCTTTTACTATACTTTTTTTCAAGCGTAAGGCGGCAAAGTGAACGTCAGATTAGATATCTAGTTTTTCTATTGATATATGTAAAAAAAGTATATCATATTGTAGTATAGAAGACAATACAAATGACTTGCTAATAGTCATCTCTCCTTCAATTTTGACCTTTAGTTGGGAAAACGGACGCTTCTTGAGAAGTATACGCTTCTTGCGAAGAGTTTTCCGCATGTTTTTCTTGGAACACGGACAGGTAACACTGGAATAACTTGGTCAACCAAAAGAAGCAAAATCGATAAAATCTCATCCTTATTTTATCGGCAGGGGAGACAAGAACATTTTGTGTTTCAGCGCGACAAATTCCTCGCTTTATTTATTACACTTTAAGAATACCTTCATTTCGCTGAATAGAAGTTATTTCGACTTTGACATGCATGCCGTACTGTTGCAACAATACCTTGAAGTATGATCAATGTTTCAACTTATCGTGTATCTATCACATGGTTGCGGAATGACTCTCTCGTGTAGGTTACTGACATGACTGCAGAATTTTCAATTCGAATTTTGTGAAGTATTGTTACTTGGCACTGCACAGGTGCGAAAGTCTGTGCGGCACCACCTGGAGCGCTGGAAGACTGCCCGTGCCCTGAAACGCGGCGGCCGACGTCGCTCAAGCGCGTCACGTTTCAGCGACGTCCGTGTTGCCAACTCGAAGCGAGGAAGCTGCGGAAGCTTCGCTACGACCACCACGTCGCTGGGAAATACGCGCCTCTACTCGGCCACCGGAAAGCGCTTCAGCAACGCTTCCTACGGCCCGGTGGCCCTGAAAGATGAGCTTGTGTGAACGCGATTCACCGACCTGCACCACACGACTCACGTTCGCAGCGAAACCTCCGACGTTCCTCGCGGATAGGCAGCACTGACGGACGACATGCCGGTCTACATTCAGCATGCAATCGTCAAGAGCTAGCGCGGAATGGCAGTTGTCTGTGCCAACGCGACTTGATGAGCGTTGCTTCGCAGGCATTTCACTGCCTAGACTGTGAGACTGTCGACCGCTCTCAACAGTCGGTTTCGCATAACGTAATGATTGCTAAAAAACAAGGCATGGGAGTGACTTTTGCTAACGGAACATTTGCCTAGAATTGCTGTACTGGCCGAAGAATACCTGTCAGATGCGGGCCAATGCGGCTTGTTTCGATATTCATTATTCTCCTTCGACTATATTTTTTTCTTGTCGACCGTTTTAAGTTTACAGAAGTGGAACGGAGCATTTCACAACCATTCTCAACATGGGAGACGTTGCCAAAGACTAAATTGTATCGGATTAGCTGGAAGTGGTGACCTGTAGTATTTGGTGGCTTGGCTGATTGAAGGGAGTGCCGGTTGGGTACCGGGTCAGGTGACGGCGTCTGCATAAGTCAACGATGCAGTAACTTGTATTGGAGACGCGTGCGAAGGATCCTCGGCAACTCGCGTCTGAATAGCACGGTGAAGTGAGTGGTTCTTGTGCCAGAAGAAAGTGAAGAACACGGATTGCCAAGTTTAGTCAACTTACCAACCATCCACAACTAGCCACAACTTGAAAGCGAAACAAAGTGAACGCCCGCCATCGAACGTTGTGTGACTGTGAGCAATGTGCGCGTTGTCGCTAGCACGCGATCACTGGTGCTTGTCTGACTGTTACCAGCGTATACATAGAGTGCTTGAAAAGGGTGCTACTGCGGCGTTCAAGCAATTTATATCTTCTCCAAAGTGACGTTGTGACTGGAAATAGTGCGAGGGTCCCACCGCTTTTGATGCATGAGGTGGCGATGACGGAAAGGATATTGACGTGGAACGACAGTGTACTATTATTGGCTTCATTTGTATACTCTATCACGTATGTCATCCCATATGTGTGTACGTGACATTGACGAATTGCATAGAGGTACCTTAACGATATTGCTTCGAAAATATTATTTGTTTTGGTTCTACAGCGGTTAAAGCCACGTTCAAGTAACGTTATCCACAGATATCAGGCAGTAATACACAGTGCAAAGATTGTTGAGTACTTGTTGTACATGACACCTGACGAGGACCTTGAAAAACCAGGAAGCAGTCGTGAAAACACGAAAGAAATGAAATAAAAAAATAGCATAACATTTTGTGGCCTTATAAGTAATTTACTGAAGGAAAACGCTCTAGTGCAATAAAACGGGTGTGGAGACCTGTTTTTCCGGAGCTCTTTCTTTGGTTTTTCCGCATGTCTGAAAACGATTTGTGCCGAGGTAATGTTCCGCACTACTGACAGAACTCTAAACAAGCTGCCGAAGAGTTTTGTGCTGTCACATGTTTTGCATCACATGTTTTCTGCTGCCACAAGTCTTGTATATGAATGTCACACGATTCGTGGTATGTGACATGATTTTATACTCTTGTAAGTGCATTCTCCGAGTGGAGAGGAATGAAAACACGATGCGGAGAATATGAGTGCTCACCATCTTCAAGTATGAATGACACTAAATTGGTTCCAGGTGACATAGAAGTTTGCTGTAAATCTTACTTTTTCACAGTGTATAAACATCTATATTTATAGTAAACGTCACGTTTATGGCAAATATTCAGTGCTGCAACGCTACCCAAACGTAGGGTTCTTCTTACGGGCAGTGCAGATAAGTAGACACCAGCCAGATCTTCGAAATTACCTGCACGCTTACTGTTGCTCTAGTAGGTGAACATCACTCGCCATGGCTGTGTCCGTGTGCGTTGTATTAAAGACAGGTAAATGCCAGTAGTATGAACTATTCTGTATTCGCTGCTTTTTCAATGGAGTTTGTAAGCTTCCTTGCAAGTGGCCGAGGAATGCATAGCATACGAAACTATTTCATGGTGTAGATGCCCAAAGAATAATCAAATGGGTTCATTCAGATAGAGGTAAAAAGAAGTTGTTGCTGAGATTCGCGATGAGATTCTCGGGTTATATATTCGTTCTTATGTATCTTTTCATTGTCTGAACATAAGCCAAGTAGTGACACTGTTACCACGCTGGTCTCTTACAAGAGGAGTCAGTCTTCGTGAAAAAGTCGAGAAGTTTTTTGCGTTAGTCAAGCTTTTAAATGTTTAGCCTGAATAAAATTCCTGAACATTTTCTTACATAACCAAAATGAAAGATAAAAGCCCCGTTACTTGGTTAGTGGTCATCGCCATAAAAGTACCAAGGCAATTACTACCGCGTCACAGTGTGTGTGACTTTCGTTTTGTGAACAAACCAGTTGCCTTGAGCAAACTGTATAGGAACGTTATCTAGTCAGCCTCGCACAGCGAATACAACTGTTTTAGCAGGAACTTTGCAGCAGTGGGCACCAATCATTGTTACAAACTTTACGTTTTCAGCAGAAGGCGCCACTTTTAGCAGTGTTCTTTGTGTGTTGTCCGTCTTGTAATAAACTATGAGTGTATATTTTAGTAAATAAATGTCATTCCTCAATATTAACCTAATACTGTCTTATTAAGGGCAGTCGCAAATGGTCTGACATCTCTGCAGACCCGTGCGTGCACCCTAGGGTCGCAAGTTCAACCCAAATCCCTATGAAACTTTTACCGAAAGAAGGTAAAGAGCGAGGCAAGTCCTCTTCGAAAAATTGGCAAACAAAATAAAAGACCGAGCTTGTCAGACCGCATCAGTGGCTCACATTGAGGAGTGCTACTGTTTTCTGAAATTTACCGGTAAGTGTTCTTTATAATCGAATATTTACGTTTGCAAGATCGTTTCTCCTGTAGGTTACAAGAGTTCCTCCGCAATTCTTTTTACAGAATATTTCCGTTGTGCATGCGGAAATATTTTTTTATTCCTCATTAAACATCACACTGGGTATGCATAGGTGATAACAGTAATCAGAATATCCAGAAATAGTGAAAGCTATGCTCAGTTGTAATGCCGTTTTTGTTCCCTAAATTGGCCCTATACTAGAAGCAAGTTTTAGCATCCGGACACCGTAAGTGCTTTGTTGAGGTATTTCGTAACCTCAATCGTGAAAGGCGAGCCAGCGTGTGTATGCCGTGAACTGAAGTTGATTGAACGTTTTGAAAAGGAAATCAACACAGTCTTTTTTTTTGTTGTGACTAAAGTTCTTTTGTGTTTTATACATCGATATACAATTTCATTCTGGCAGAGAAGCAAAAGTACATGCACCAACACACAATTGTAAGTTGTCAATTTATATTAATAAATAGAGTAGCGTAGTTGTTTGCACGTGCGTTTTAGGCACGTTTGCACGATCATCTCCGTGCAAACCTAATCCCATGTTTTTTGACCATGTATACTGATTACATCCAGAAAAAAGTTTATTTTGGATGCAACAAAATTCTTTTCCACTTCCGTATTAAACGCCACCTCGAATAGCAAGGCTTTCCTAAATTGGCTGCACTCACAAAAAAAAAGACCTGGTAAGTTGGCTTTTCTGAGCGGATAAATGACGCGATCATGCTTTTCAACGTGAGTGCGTGGTTCTGGTGATGAGTGCACTGCTTTCCTTTTGAATGCTTGCTTTATTTTAAAGGATATTTATTTGATCTGTTTTGGTATACTTAGCTCTGTAATCGGCTAAAGTGGTTGCTTGAGCAAGTTACTCTGGCAGACTGGGCATAAATACTGAGCAAAAAGACACAAGAACCATAATGGAGGACGAAGCCACCAGCATTGACTTCCAACAAGGTATGTTTGCACAAACGCTCAAAGTATTCGAGCGCAGTGCAAGTGAAAAAAAGACGGAAGGGGGGGGGTGATAAAATTAAAAAAAAACATAAGAACAACACGTCAGAAATATAACACGCAGAAATAGGCTGGAAAAATAAATATATTTCTGCGATTAGGCAGCCTTACACTTCATTGTCTAAATGGTCCCCTGTTTTCATGCGCTGTTTCTACGTAAATGCACTGGACCCAATTATGAAACTTTTGGTATTGCTTATAGCAAGGACATCAGCACCAACATATCATGTCTCGCATTGGAGCGGACAAAAAAAGGCTCTTCGAAGCCGAGTGAGTACTAGCGAAACGTTTGAAACGGAAAATATTGGTTTCATGCAGCGTAATTTACTACTACAAAAAACTGAGCAACCTTGACATTTTGTGCAAGTGAATGAACAGCGAAAACTATTTTTTGCGTGACACCAAGTTGCAGCAATTATACGCCCTACCATGAAATACCAAAATATGTGCCCGGAAAGTTTCAATCATGTGTAGCATTTGCTTCTTCAAAAATGGACGCAGAATGCTTTACTTTCAATAAAATTATTTATCAAAACATTTTGCAGAAACACCCGAGCCGGAGTTTTTATGGCTAATTAAGGACTCGTTACACACAAGGCATATTGCTGCTTACTAACGGAAACAGCGTTTATACAGAGAATTTTATACAGATTCACATGTTCAAATACAATCATGTGAGAAAATAAACCGAGCGAAATAATTACACATGTACACATGGTGCATGGACATTGATATGACGACTGGTAAGCCTCCGATAGAATTGTTTCCTTGCAGGCTGCGTCAAGTTTGGGTGACACTAATTGTGGTAGGGATACTTTTACAAATGTATGCACCAATAAACAGTTCGACGGTCGTAAACAATGGGCGCCATGGGAAGAATATGATTTAGTTGTTCTACCATTAGAGTGTGAGCTCTAGGCCACACATATTTCTTCGACTTTATTCTACTGGCGAGAGCAGTGGCGTTTGCCCATTTTTTGTGACACCTTCGTTTTTCGCCGCTGAAAGTTCATTTGTCGCGTAAGCTTCACTGGCCGAGGCTGAGCAGTTTGGTGTGGCTTACAGTGCGCAGCTCTGCGCCAGCACGCACAGCAGTGACCTCACACGGCGCACAGCTGGTGCGCCAGAGAACTCTTGGAAGCTCGTGGAGTGACCTGTGGCTAGTACACTGACGCATGAATAATATGAGATCGCTCCCTAGCTATTCCGTCTGTAAGTCCATGAGCCTGTCCGTTCATCGGCGGTCCGTACAACCATGGTCCATCTGTCCGGTCATCCATCCGTAATTCGTTTATTGGTCCATCTGTCTATCCATGGCTCGCCCGTTAATTCTAGCTATAAAGTTCTAGATTAATGATGAGAAGTATCGGTCAAAGTAGCAGGGCTTTTATGGAGGCTTCATACCACTAGTCTATTTCTGCATATTCGGTCGGCGCCATTACAAAGCTGTAATAAAGGCCGTAATGTCCCATAATCCCCCCAATGGCAACAGGTGATGCTGACGGACACTCCGACGTTTAACTACATGTATATATCTCTAATGCGGAAGAGGCGGTAGCCACCCTGGTAGCTTAGTTGGTAGGGCATTGGACGCATTATTCGAAGGTCGCGGGTCGGGCAACTCCCGCAAGTCGTCTTCTTGTCCACTATTCTTTCTTGACAGTTACATTACAATTACTTCTAATATTACCCCCTATACTTTTCTTCCCTCCATTATCTCCCAGTTCTCATTATTAATGGTATAATAGATATTTGATATTGCTTTGATAAATAACTGAGCGGACTAAATACAGCTCAGGATTACTAAACTGTACACCCGAAGTGCAAAAGTAGGTCTCAAAATCAGTATGCATAAAACTAAAGTAATGTGCAACAGTGTCGGCAGAAAACAGCGATTTCCGATAGGTGCAGAGACGCTGGAAGTTGTAAAAGAATACGTCTACTTAGGACACGTAGTATCCACGGAGCCGCCACACGCGAGTGAAATAATTAGAAGATTAAGGACGGGATAGATTACATTCAGCGGGTATTCTGAAGCCATGATTGACAATCTGCCAGTAACTATCAAGAGGCAGGTATACAAAAACTGCATCTTGCCGATAGTTACCTACAGAGCAGAAACCTGGAGCCTTACAAAGAGGGTCCAGCTTAAATTTAGGACGACGCTGGGAGCAACAAGAAAAACTGATAGGCGTAACCTTGCGAGACCGCAAGAGAGCAGAGTGGGTCAGAGAAGATTGATTGGTTGATTTGTGGGGTTTAACGTTCCAAAACCACCATTTGATTATGAGAAGCGCCGTAGTGGAGGGCTCCAGAAATTTTGACAATGTGGGGTTCTTTAACGTGCACCCAAATCTGAATACACGGACCTACAACATTTCCGCCTCCATCGGAAATGCAGCCACCAAAGCCGGGATTTGATCCCGCGACCTGCGGGTCAGCAGCCGAGTACCTTAGCCACTAGACGACCATAACGGGGCTGGGTCAGAAAAGAAAGCGAGTCAAGGAGAGCATAGTTGAAATCAAGAAGAATAAATGAACATGGGCTGGCCATGAAGCACGTAGGCAGGATAGCCGTTGGTGATTAAAGGCAACTGACTGGATTCCCAGAAAATGCAAACATGTGAAAGGGAGACAGAAAATTAGGAGAGCCGATGAGATTAAAAAGCTCGCAGGTATAACATGGCAGAAGAAAGCACTACAGCCGGTTGACTAGCGGATCATAAGAGGGCCCTTCACCTTGCTAAGGCACGTTGCCGGGCTAGTTGGTTGGGGTTTATCATTTATATGGGTATAGCGCACCACGACAAGGACACAAAACGAGAGACGCATACACAGATAGCACTAACTTGCATATAATGCTTTATTTGCCATCACAGATATTATTTATGCACTAACAGTAGAGCGATAAAACCTGGATAATATCATGTTAAGAAACAGCACAACTAATTCACGCGTCATAATTGATTGCGAAAATCTACAATCGCCAACGTCAAAGTGAAGATTCTAGATACTTCTTTTCTTTATCTGACAAAGCTATGGAAGGCACACTCACTCATTTTTCTTTCACTTTGTCAATTTCAAAGGCTTCAATGATTTCACGCGTAGTTCTGTCATGGGCGCTAAACAGAATACGGGTGTTTTAAAACACAGGGACGCAACCACACCTCTGACAGTGAAGGGCGAAGTGACTAGACACAGCTCTTTGTAAGTTGTACTTGTGTTCCCTAAGTCCGTCGTTTACACACCTTCCAGATTAGCCCATGTACACGCAATCACAAGTCAAAGGTGTGCCATAGACAACACCACGACCACAACTGACAAATTTTTCTCGGTGCTTGGTCTTACAATCCTGTTTCTTGCTACTGTTTGCATTAACCTTTTTGCACATTCCTTTCAACCGCTCGGGAGCAGAAAATACTACATCCGCAGGAGCTTTTTTCGATATCTTTCGCAAGTAATGCGAAATGGCATGCAAGTAGGGCATTGTATCACTATGCATCATATCACTATGCATAATGACGCATATCATTATGCATGTAGGTGCACTAAAGCAACCTTGGCTGCCGTAGTCGCGACTGCTTGTTCTCGGACATTTGCCCTTTGTTTCCTGCCTATATTTGTTAGCGAACGCATGAGATAACCAGAGCCCAATAAACGTTCTGCGAGAGCTCATAAGCTTGCATCAAGCTAGTGGTGACACGACTTCATCTGTGAAATTTGAAAACAGGAATTTATCGCCACACGCTTTACCAATTTCGAGTGAGCCGACGTGAACGGAAAAACCGGTTTATCTTCTCACAGTTCGTAGCTCCAGCATACTCCTGCTGAAATAGTCATTTTGCACTTAATGCGCCAGCACAAGAGAGATAACACTGTCAAGAACATGATTAGAGTTTTTGTATCATCGGCGTCAAAATTGTTATGATCATTGCTGGAAACAATCAGATAGTAATCTACAAATCTAAAAATTGCCCGCAGCTTCCCTCGGGGGAACACTGAGGAGGATGCGGAGCATATAATTGGTTAACGGGGTGTTAAAGTGCGACTTACTTGGGTCGATGGCTAAATTGGTTAACGTGGTTGTGAAATGAGGTGTTAGATTGCGACTTACTTGGGTCGATGACTAAATTGGTTAACGTGGTTGTAGGAGGGGGTGTTAAATGAGTGAACACGTACACACGTATGCGAAAGGGCGGCGCTGGTCGAAGGGACGTTGATCATTGTGTTTGTGGATTCGTTGGAATTCATTTCACCGTGACCTTGGACGTCGACGCGCCGTACAAACCAACCTATGAGCGGCAACTGAGCGAGCGAGCGCCGACCTTGAGTATATATACAGCACGACGGCGCATGCACTGTCAGCTGTCGAATGTTCGAGAAGGGGGAGAAGCGCAACGGCGCATGCGCGCGCGTCAGCTGCCGATGTTCTCGAAGCGCGACGGCGCATGCGCGCGCGTCAGCTGCCGATGTTCTCGAAGCGTGACGGTGCATCCGCGCTACATTATACAGCTAGCGAATGTTCGTGAAGAGGAGAAGCGCACGCGGTGTGTAGAGGAGGAAGGGTGCACAGATGGTGGAGGAGTGAAGCGCGCGCGGTGTGTAGAGGAGGAAGGGATGCACAGATGGTGGAAGAAGGAGGAGGAAGCTTGCGGACGGCGCTGCACTACAAGCCTCGAGTATTAGATGCTCCGCATCTAAAACAGCTAACACATCAGTGTGCTTCACACACTCAAGGACCTAGCACTCGTGTCCTTCATCTTCTTCTAGTCTATCTGTCGTCGTTTTGTTCTCGCGCTATAACTATTGTCATACCTTATTACGTTTTGCTAAAAACAGGTCGTTCAAGTACAAGGCTATGCAGTAACCTGTACATATCCCGTTCTTCTGCTTCACAGTGTTTGCGTTTCTTGTCGCATAGGTCGAGTTAAGATAAAAGAAAAGGAGCTCTAAAAACTGTTCACTCGACACACCGGCAGCATTTTGAAATTGAACCCTACAATGTCGATACCTTCCGGCACACACGTCATAAACTCAGCCTGAAAGAGGGAATAATAAAGATATTTAACATCGACCAAAAATGCTAAAAGATTCTCGTTTTCCTTTACTGCGAAAAAATCTAGCACTTTTTTCGACTTTTTCACAAAAATGGTCGTAAAGAGATATCAATTCCAAATTATTTTGTACAAATACCACAATGCACTTTTGCCAGGATTCATTCTCCGACACGATCACTCTGAAAGGGCAGTTACCGTTATGCGTTTCCGCCGTGAAAAATATATCAAGATCCACTTTTTGTCTTCTCAATTGATCTACCCAGGCCTTCAGCTATAGAAGCCACACTGAGCGTGGCTTCCATAGCTTTGTCAGCTGAAGAAAAGAAGTATCTAGAATGTTTACTTTGACATTGGGGAGTGCGGATTGTCGCAATCGGTGATGACGCTTGCATGAGCTGCGCTGTATCTTAACATGATATTTTCCAGGTTTTATCAGTCTACTTTTATTGTATAAATAACATGTGTGATCGCAAATGAAACATTAGTTACAAGTTAGTGTTGTGTGATTGTGCATATCTCTTTATGTGTCCTTGTCGTGGTGTGCTATACCCATATAAAAGATTTTACCCAGCACTGGGCGTAGCGAGGCTAATCATGAAGATGACGATCATCACATATTTCTTAATAGACTGAGGGCCCGTTGTATATTGACTCATCGACCATTTGAAAATGTGGAGGTATTTATGAGCTATAGGCACCCGCCAAGGAAGTTTACAAGATCTGATGGTTGCGCCAGAACACACAGCATAGCGAGAATACGCAAAAAAATTGGGCCTGCTACTGCGTAGTCTAGCGAGTAGACGAATCTAACTTGGTTTTCGCCTGGGTATTTTTCTCTTTCCTTTAGGTACGAAGCTCCTTGGGGGGCACGTCGTTCCCTCTTACGTTTGCATGTAGTATGTATGTAGCGACCTTTAGTATATGAACTGCTAACTAGAGGGCGTTGTGTGTATTTAGCACTGCATGGGCCAGGTAAGGCATTCTTGGATCGGGCCCGGGCCGCGTTCGGATCCATGAGCTTCGGGCTCGGGTCAGGCCAGGCTGCGCTTGGGTCTCATATACACGGTGTTTTAAGAAATGCGTCGTATAATATTTAAAAATTACAGAAAGGAGGCATACACGTGCTACCTGCGGCCTTCGCTTTCCTTTGGCAGAAGGCATCTTCACATGTGTACAAACATTAATTACGGTAGTAATAAAGAAAGTAAAACAATTAACGTTTTGCACAATTTAAAACAATTACCTTTTCACTGAGGACGTTTTTGAAGTGAATGGTAGGTGCGCTGTTTAGTATGTCGGTTTCGGTTTCGCCAGCTAAATTAGCCAGACTTCATGGCTCCGAAGAGATTATCAGGGGCCGCCTTTCCGACATTTCAAAATTTTTATAAACTATATGTAGGGAGGACTCCACTTCACCAATTTAACTAAACCGGCTATTTATACAATTGATTTGCTTTCTATAACTACTGCCGCAATGAATGCTTCTACAACGTAAAGGGAACGCCACAGGTAGTACGCAGGTACGTCCTTTTCGTAAATTCTAGTTAGTATTGAACGCATTTCTTGAAACACCCTCAAATCGATATATTTTCGTGTCTAGGCTGTTTGCTTTCGTTGTTTGGTGGAGTGTAACAGTCTAAAAGGGCACAGATTACGTAAATTGCTGTGGTTGAGAGCTTCGGCTAACTTAGATCACCTGGAGTGCATTAGCACGCAATGAAATCGGAAGAAGCATGACTAGTAGCATAATGTTGCGTCGGTATGCACCACGTTTTTTTTTTATTTTTTTTTCCAAAAAACACGTTATATAGGTTCTCACCATTATATTGAGTGAAAGACGCTCTTGCATACCGTAAGAAAAGTGATGTCAGGTGATACTGCTGTTACAGCAAAGGTACACTGCTAACATTATTTGGTGTAGACAAGATGTCCACGCTCGTATCAAGGTAAAAGTTTCGAGTATGAAGATACACTTGGATGCTCGGCACGCCCTTCTCCATCTGCGTGCTCCGTAGACGCGTCAACGCGACTCGTGAGTCATAAATACCTCCGGAGCTGTTAGGGCACTTTAGTGCGATATGCGGAGTGACTCATATGACAGGTGCGCCAATCAATGCAAATGTTGCTAGCAAGGTAGTTGCAAGTGGCGATTGTAAGTTCTTGGCAATTAGCTAAACATGTTTAGCATTTATCTGGAATGCCCATCATAAAGAGCCAATTTTTGCCTATTTTTACGGCCACCATCGTGTTTTTCGTATTTGGGCAGTAATTCATATACGTCCTCATTTATTTGAGCGCAAGTGATCTCACGGCACTCGAAAACGTTGAAGCACTTCGGCGGTAAAAGTGAACGCTATGTATAAGGAAGCTCATCATTGTGATGTGGATTCGCTGCGGTACATCGTGAAACAGGGCGGGAGGGGGGGGGGGGAAGGTTTGAAGGCACGGGTGTATTGGCACCTTTTACCGCATAAATGTCCGACGGCTCCTGCGGCACCACGAGTTCCGGAATTTCACAGCGAAAGCAGTTGCTAGATCACAACTCGGGTCACGCGCAATTGCCTGCCGCTGCCGCAAATGGTGTCCGTAGCGACATCACGCGAAATTGTAAAAAAAAAACCTAACATCAATGACAAAGTGGGGCTCAAACCCGGGTCCGTCGGGTGCCAGCCCAGCATACTACCACTGAGTTATGGTGGTGCTTGTAACATGTCAAACTTGCCTTAGGCAGGCTTAATGCCGGGAAAGCAGTCGCGTTAATATGACCTATATATAAGGCGCTTACAACAGCGAAACAACAACCAGGGGTCGAACAATGCAAATAGCGTAACGAGTGGGCCATCCGATACTCGAAACCATCACAAAAGGTTGTTATTGTTCCCCTATTAAGGTTGGCGGATACCTAATTCAGTCATATTTCCTCATCGAGGTCAGCCACTGCAGGAATGATTGAAACAAAATTCCTGGCAAGTGTTTAGCGGATACCACGCTTTTCAGATGAATGACAAAAACTAGCATAGCGAATGCCAGCCTTCTGTCCAAATAAATTTATAATAATGACCTAGTGGGTATCAGGCAAGTGTACTTGCAGCGGTTACCCAATAAGTGTTTAGAAAAAGCTCTGGAAGGCCGCTCTTCTAGCTTTCGCTGGGACGGTGCTGCGCCTTCGGCGTCGGCCTGGCGTTTTTTTTTTTATTCTTTCAGACTTTTTTCCCGATTTTGAACCGTTTTTTTATATTAAGTATAAGTAACGCACATCAAGACTGATGTCATGAGCCCCTATTCTTATGAAAAAATCTACGTGAAAAGTTCATATTATAAAAAATTCATCTTATGAAAAAATCCAAAACATCCACCACGCGCTTAGCCTTTTTTTCCTTAGTGTCTGCAGAGCAGCAACCTGCTTGCGTCACATAGTTTCGCAAGCTGCATAGTTACTTCATTAGAGACCTTGAATCTGTGATCTGCACCACAGGTTCAAGGAACTTGGCTTGACGCCATGTTGTGAAAGGCACTGCTCTCAGCGCCAGCGAATGGTCCAGACACGTTTTACTATGTAGTGCTTGATGCCGAAGACTCGGAACGCTGGCCTTGATCTCCCGAACTGTTGCTTCTGATCAGGGACGTCTTTTTGCTGTCGGACTGTCATGAAGCGTGCCACAAACGATCGGGCGCCTCGTCGAGCCCAGAATACGAGAACTGTCAATTAGTGGAACCAGCTAATCCACTCAAGCCAGTTTGACCTCTCGACGCTGAAGACTCTCCACAGCTGGTTAAAGGCGCTCCGAACAGAGTTAGGCGTGCTGAACGCCGAGCTGAGAATTTTTCTGGTGCTTGGAACTTGTTCGCAAACTTGCCTTATGCATGGTTAATGTCGGAAAAAGAATCGCGTTAATGTGAGTAATGAAGAGTTTCAGAACACCAAAAAAGCAACCAGGCGTCACACAATGCAAAAAGCGTAACGAGTGGGTTGTCCAATGCTCAAACCCATTCCAAACGCATGTTTTTGATCACTTGTGGACTGAGGCGCATACCCACTTCAGGCGTACTTTCTCATCATCGTCAGCCAGTGCATGAACCATTGGCTTAATGTTCCAAGCAATGGTATAGCGGATATCGCGCTTCTCAGAAGATTGACGAACAATAGCATAGCGAATGCCGGTATACTATCCTAAAAGCTTCATTATTAATCCGGTAGTGGGCGTCAAGCAAGTGCACATGCAGCAGTTACCCAATGAGTGTTTAGAAAAGGCTCTGAAAGGCTGCTCTTTAAGCTTTCGCTGTGACTGTGCTGCGCCTTCCACGCAGGCCTGGCAATTTTTTTAGGGTCGAAGCTCCTAATAACGCCACCCTTCCGTTCCTCGTAGCCGTTGTAGTTTGTAACAAGTATAACACTTTGACCCCCAAGGTAGTGCCGGTGAGAGATTTCTTCTGTGCGTTGTTGAACAATAAAAATAGTGCTCAATGTACATGCCAATGGCTGCTAATGGAGAATGAGAGACAGGAGCATTCGGCTTTTAGTTTACGCGGACGCTGCTATCCCCGTTAGCAGCCATTGGCATGTACATTGAGCACTGTCTGACAAGAAAGGGTTGCTACGTTATACTCGCTTGGTGTAACCTCCTTAGTTTTAGAAAGGTTTAGCGAGCGTTGAGCCGCAATGCCATGAACAAAATGAACTAGTATATACCATGAATTAACTCGAGGTGGTTAAAAGTGGGAAGCAGATAAGAAGCGCAAGCCATAAGAAAGTAAAAGCTGAATTCTCCTGTCTCTCATTTCCCATTAGCAGTCATTGGCATGTACATTGAGCACTATCTGACAGGAGAAGGTTGCTACGTTATACTCGCTGGGCGTAACCTCCTTGGTTTTAGAAAGGTTTAACGAGCATTGGACCAAAGTGCCATGAATACAGTGAACAAGCGCAAGCCGTAAGAAAGTGTGCGTGTGCCTCCTATCGTTCAGTCCTTGAAATGTCCGCTGGAAGGCGGTGCTTCTATATGAGGAATATATGATGAAAATGTTCGAGATGGTGGTACTTGGAGTGTTGAATAGGTGGATGAATGGACACACAGACAGATGCATGGACGTACGCATGGATGACTGCACCGACGGACGAACGCATAGACGGACGCAGGAGCGGATGCTTGGACGAAAGCAGGGACGGACGCATAGATGAACGTGTGGACGCACGAACAGACGCAGGCACGGACGGGCGGCTGGACACACGGGCGGCCACACAGACGCACGCATGGATGAACGGAAACAAGAACGAATGTGCGGATGGATGCTTCGCCCCACTATCCATCATTCACTCCGTGGATATGCTGCCAATTTTTTTATCTCTTTGAAGCCAAGCAGAAAGCAGTATGCATCAACATCGTTTTTATCAGCTAGGCATCTTCAATTATTTTGCGTCACGGCATTTGGTGCAGAAGTATCAAAGTGGCATCGCTACCCACACTTTGTTTTCGCACTTTTCTCAGCTTGCGAAGCACCCTATCGCGGTAAGAGTAATGTTTTCGGGATTCTGAAAGTGTAGTTCACGAATATACAATAAATCGTTCTTCTCTTTGTGTCCTTTCAAAGACGACAGGGAAATAGGCGCAAAGAGTAATGATATAAAGTTTATATAACGTTTAAAGATAACCACCGTGGAGTGCGTAGGAGCGTTCTACGGCGGTCGTCTGCTCGATGCGCTGAGAACAGGTACACGAACGCTTGCGAAACACCGACACATTAGCCCCGCATCTCGTTGCAATTCACAGGAGAGAGAGAGAATAAACATTTATTAATAACAAATGCACACTGAGCCTTCTTTAGGTGGGGCCCTCAGTCCAGGGCTCCATTGCCTTGCGTGACCCTGCGAGCCCGCTGGACCAGCTGCTGCCGTTCCTGCCGGCGTAAGCTGAGCAGTGCAGACTCCCAAGAGGAAGGGGTGGGATTGGGAATGGGAGGAACGCCCTGTGGGGCAGAGCATTCCCACATAAAGTGGTACACCATCAGTACGGATCTACAGAAGGGGCAGTAGGAGGGGTAGAGAGTCGGAAGAAAGCGATTTAGCATTTAAAGGCAAGGAAATGAATTGGTCTGTAGTTGCCGCCAAGCGACAGCATCTGCTCTGTTAAGTAAAGGATGAAGGGGAGGATATGTATAACGGCTCTGTCGGCAGTAATCCAGCGTAGCGTTGTAGTTTAGTGGCTCTGTCGATGCATCGTCTGGATTAGACAGCTCTTCCAATGGAGCCCGGCCGGTCAGCTCTCGGGCAACCGCATGAACGCGTTCATTACCGTGGAGAGAGGCATGTCCAGGAGTCCAGACGATACGCACAGGACGTAATGCAGACGGTGAGACAGAAGAGAAGATATTGTGTGTATGTTCAGCCACAAGTCTTTGAGCGAAAGCACGGCAAGCAGCTTGTGAATATGTTACAATAGTGACAGGGGAGTCATGTGACAGTGTCGTAGCGTGAACAATTGCCAGAGCGAGAGCTCCCTCCTCTGCCAGACCACTGTCTGTAGTGCGAAGTGTGGCAGACGCCACAAGGGCGTCTGTGTCATCTGTCACGGCTAAACACATGGCTGACTTCTCTGGGTAGCGTGCTGCATCAGTGTAAAGTACTTGTAAGTCTGAGGTACCATCACCAAAGACGCGTGTCATAGCCTGAACTCGGGCACGTCGACGACCGGCGTGGCAGGAGGGATTTATATTTCTGGAATCGGAGGCACTTTGATGAGTGCGTGTACAGTAGAAGCAAGTTTATGTCGTGGTACTTGTGCAGGTTTTTGAGGAATCGGGTAGCCAAGACGAGACAGGATGGCGCAGCCCTGACGGGTCTGCCTGAGCCGTTGGAGCTGACTGTTGTGCTGGGCCTCGATGAGTTCGGTTATGGTGTTGTGGACTCCTAATTGAAGGAGGCGTTGTGTAGATGCGTGCGTAGGCAAGCCAATAGCCACCTTCACAGCTGTCCGTAGAAGGATGTCCATCTTTTTTATTTGAGCTAGCGTGAGATTGTGAAAGGGAACATGGTAGGTGAGCCGACTAACTATGAGTGCTTGTACTAAGCGGAGCACATTCTTCTCACAGAGGCCTCTCCTGCGATTGGAGATGCGTTAGATCATGTGTGTAATTTGAGTTATCTGCTGAGCCAGAAGGTGTGTAGTGTGCGAGGCCTTGCCGTCGGACTGAAGGTAGAGGCCTAAAATGCGAATTCGTGGTGCCAGAGGGATAGGATGGCCATCAAGAAACAGCGAAATGTCAGGAGAATCAGTGGTTTTGCGGCGCCGCTTGTATACCAATAACAACTCCGACTTATCCACTGAGCACGTAAGGCTGCCGGCAGCAGCATAGTCTTGTACCACAGACACAGCTTCCTGTAGGGCGTCCTGAATGGTTCCGTCTGATCCTTTGGTCGCCCAAATTGTAATGTCATCTGCATAGATGGCATGCTGGATGTTGGGAACCTGTTGTAATAGGGAAGGGAGTTTAGCCATAGCCACGTTGAACAAAGTGGGCTAGAGAACCGAGCCCTGTGGTGTTCCTCTGCCTGCGAGACGAATGACGTCCGAATGGAGGTCTCCAATCCCAATTGTGTCCGTGCGGTCAGAAAGAAAGGACCTGACGTAATTGTAGATACGTGAGCCACACTGAGATGAAGCGAGATTGTCAAGAATAAGGTCGTGGGAGACGTTGTCAAAAGCACCCTTCAGATCCAGGGCCAGAATAGCTCGGACCTGGTTTGAAGTGGGGCTATCCAACACGTCCTCCTTAAGCTGTAATAATACGTCCTGTGTAGAGATACCAGGACGGTAGCCGAATAGTGTATCAGGAAAAAAGTGATTGTCTTCGAAAAATTGTGGTAGTCGAGAGAGGACAACGCGTTCAAAGAGTTTAGTTACACATGAAGTTAAGGATATAGGGCGATCATTCTGGAAGGATAGCGGCTTGCCAGGCTTTGAATAGGTATGATTTCTCCGTGTCGCCACTCCTGTGGTAGCGTGCCGTTTTTCCAATGTTCGTTGTAAAAAGCGGGTAAATATTCGATGGACTGGTCATCTAAATTACGCAGAAGTGTGTACGTAATCCTGTCTGTACCGGGTGCTGTGTTGCGCTTCATGCTTTGCAAAGCTGTCGTAACCTCTGCTTCTGTAATGTTCTCATCTAGAGGCGT
Organism: Rhipicephalus microplus; assembly: GCF_013339725.1. Lineage (NCBI taxonomy): Eukaryota > Metazoa > Arthropoda > Arachnida > Ixodida > Ixodidae > Rhipicephalus > Rhipicephalus microplus. The sequence continues at coordinate 22,575 of NW_023613787.1, forward strand.
ATCGTGTACGTGTGGATAATCACGGTAGGCGGGACGGGGGCCCGTGGATACATAGTGTTGCTTTAAGGTGTGCAGCAGAGTGTTATCGTCGAGCCCTGATTTGTGGAGAATGGTGCGGATTGCGTTAGCAGTGTGTGATTTTGTCTGCGTGGGATTCAAAAGAGCACGGAGTATAAGCCACGTTCGAGGTGTACTTAGTAAGCCGTTGAGTCGATCACAGAAGTTATGCCAATTGTTGCTGGTGAGGATGTTCGCATAGTCATGTGCCTCAGTAGCTAGCTTGGCGATTCGGAGACGAAGTATTCGGTTATGTTTCTGTCGCCGCCACCGCCGTGTCAAGCCTCTGTGGGCATCCCGGAGATGTAGCAGATGTCGGTCCACATCCGGCGTTTCTGTCGTCGCAGCGATGAGTTTGGTAGCTCTTTGAAAATCGGAGTGAAGTTGTAAAATCCAAGCCTCTAGGGAAGGAGAGTCCTGATGGGTAGTTGTACGATTACGCCTAAATGCATCACAATTCGTTAGTTTTATGATGCACTCTGGGGCACGCGTGGCTGCTACTTGGAGCTCTGTAGTTAGTATATGGTGATCACTGCCTAGATTCACCATGAAGCTGCACCAGGAATGGTGACTAACGCCCTTGACTATCGTGAGGTAGGGGCATGTGTCCCTGCTCACACTATTACCTAGACGAGTGGGTTGATCAGGTTCTGTCAGCAGGGTCGTGCGATGAATCGCGAGAACCTGTGAGATTCGTCGGCCTTTAGGCGTTTCTGTTGCGTAGCCTCAAGCCGGATGGGGGGCATTGAAATCTCCTACAATAACTATGTGTTTACCCAACTTGCATAGTTGTGCAAATAGATAACCGAAGTCATCGTTCCTGGCGTTAGGTGCACTGTAAACGTTAAGCACGTACAGGATGCTACTGGAACGAGAGCACGGGACTGATTAGAGAAGTACGTGTGAGATGCAGGTGCTTTGAAGGGTGTGTTCTATGACAGTGACATGCTTAGAAACTCAAGTAGCTGTGCGATGTGGTGTACTGTTCGTTACGTCCGTGTATGTGGTGTAACCCGGAAGCATAGGGGTACATTTTACTTCTTATAACGCTATGACATCGGGAGTAATTTGCTGCGTCGAAATGAATTGCATTACAGCTCCGCGTTTCCTACGATACCCCCTGCAATTCCACTGCCACACACGTAGGAGTTGAGGGGTGTCACGCGTTGACCTATGGTTTCTCGCCATGATCATGCAATAGCGCGGCCTCGGTAGTACACGGAGGCATTTCGGACTGTGCTAAATCTTGGTGGAAGGCGGTGGGAAGCGGGACTGCAGCAGCTGTGGCTGTTGTGACGGTTTTTCGGGACGGTGATAGGAAGCGGGAGGGGCGTATGTAAGGATGCGGTCGCTGTGTTTCACGTGTCGGAGACGTGGTGCGTTTTGATGCAGATGGCGAAATATTAAGTTGGCCAAGTGCAGCCGATATCTGCTGTTTAACATCCATTACAATCTGCTGGACAGCAGGTTGCAGGGCCTGCTGGATCAATTGTTGGAGTGGAGCTGGTAGTTCAGCTATAATGCTATCCTTCATTTTCAGCATTTCTAGCTGCATCATAGCTGCGAATTCGTTCCTTAAAGAAGTAGCCATTTCGTTCAACGCCTCTCGAGTGCAATAGTCGGATCGTGCCGTAGTTGACGACATGTCAGGGTGAAGCTGAGTGTCTACTGACATGGGTTGTGGTAGTCTAGGTGGCGTTGGTTGTGGTGTTTTTTCCTGCGTTGATGTTTGTGTGAGGGAGTGGGACTGGTGTGGAGAGGGAGAGGAGGAAACTGCTCTGCCTAGCTTACCGTTTTTGCTTTCTTGTGGGAACCACTTTGTTGGCCATGATGATGCGTTGTCCCTTCCATGTGCCAGCCTTGAGATCCCGGCTGGCCAGTGAAACCGCTCCGCGATGACGAGTTTCCTCGCTTGGGCCCCGACTTATCCCTGGAATGGCTCCTTCGCCTGGCTGCACTCCCGGACGCACTGCTCTGCCGTCCGGAGCTGGGAGATGGTGGCTGGGCCTTCTTGGTGGGAGTAGCTCACCGGGGTGGTTTGCGTCGGTTGACTGGGGGAAAAACCGTTTTGGGCATGGTTTAGCAGCCGTCGGGTGGTCGCCACCACAAAGCATGCAAGAATGGTGGTCCTCGTCGTTGTTGGGTGATAGTGAATCTCCGCACACTCGACATTTCGGTGCGTCAGGAGGCTGTGGGCACACATGCTCACGGTGTCCAGTTTTGTTGCACTTTTTACAATGGGGAATAGTCCGTTTGTAGAGGTAGCAGCGAAGAGCCTGTCCGTACGCGTTCACGAATAAAGGGACTCGCTTGCCACAAAAGTGAGCACCATTGCTCCGGAGTTGCCGAGGCGTCTGCACGTAAGGACCTTGTAGCCCGGTACTTCAACTTCTGTCGGGAAGTCATCTGGTGTGATTTCATGGCCTATTCCGCTGACCACCCCTTTGCACGAATTATCAGTCGAAATTCCATAATAGGTGATGTCGTAGGTTGCTGCGTGCACTGTAATTTTGGTGATTTGTCCAATTGCCATGGCGATGTGTTCAGATGAGGTGCTTATTGTTAGCACATTTTGATTTTCGTCACCTCGAAGCTTGATATCAGGCTTCTCACTGCGTATATTTGCTGCATGAACTACGGCGAGAAGTAATGTCTTGGGGCTAACATTGCTCAAATTTAATCCACCATGGCGACAGATTGCTAGCTTGTAGTCCTTGGCAGAGAGCGTTGGTAGTCTTGGTAGACGCGTCTTAGGCCGGCTCTGGCGTAGAGCGGGCTCAGACGGCGTGCTGGGCAGATGTTGGGTCGGTACGGTATGGGGTTGCAGCTGTCGGCGTTTGTTCACTCTCTTGGTAACACTGATCCATGGATTTGCGTTGTGCTCATTGCTCACTCACCTGTGTATCGGCGTCTTGACTGGTCTGCGTATCCATCATGTGGTCCGTGGAGCGAGAGGGCAGTGAGTGCTTCTCGTCGGCTGCGACGCTCCCAGAGACGCTCGCCATCCGCTGTAGAGCGGGGCGGCGTTCTGTCCAAGCCGCGTCTCCGGCTTGCTAGGGTTAGCGAGGTGGACCTCTTTAAGAACTTTCGAAAGCGTTCAAACGTTTAAAGCGCACTCACAGGTTGAAGTGTGGTATAGGCTTGGCAGTGATGATGCTAGGAACAAGTTCCTATTGTTGCAACAGGTCGCCAGGAAGAAATTCTTCTTGAAAATGGACCTGAGCCGGAGCCGATGTGATTCGCGTCCGTCGCATGCTCTCGCAACTCGGCGACCTTCACGGGAGAAAAATGAAAAAAAAAAGATTGCCCGTACCTTCCCTCGGGGGAACACTGAGGAGGATGCGGAGCATATAATTGGTTAACGGGGTGTTAAAGTGCAACTTACTTGGGTCGATGGCTAAATTGGTTAACGTGGTTGTGAAATGGTGTGTTAAATTGCGACTTACTTGGGTCGATGGCTAAATTGGTTAACGTGGTTGTAGGAGGGGGTGTTAAATGAGTGAACACGTACACACGTATGCGAAAGGGTGGCGCTGGTCGAAGGGACGTCGATCATTGTGTTTGTGGATTCGTTGGCATCCATTTCACCGCGACCTTGGACGTCGACGCGCCGTACAAACCAACCGACGAGCGGCAACTGAGCGAGCGAGCGCCGACCTTGAGTATATATACAGCGCGACGGCGCATGCACTGTCAGCTGTTGAATGTTCTCGAAGCGCGACGGCGCATGCGCGTCCACTGGAGAATCAGGAGAATTGTAGAATGTTCTCGAAGGGGAGAAGCGCGCGCGGCACAGATGGTGGGTGACGGTGCATGCGCGCGTCAGCTCTCGAATGTTCGAGAAGGGGGAGAAGCGCAACGGCGCATGCGCGCGCGTCAGCTGCTGATGTTCTCGAAGCGCGACGGCGCATGCGCGCGCGTCAGCTGCCGATGTTCTCGAAGCGTGACGGCGCATGCGCGCTACATTATACACCTAGCGAATGTTCGTGAAGAGGAGAAGCGCACGCGGTGTGTAGAGGAGGAAGGGTGCACAGATGGTGGAGGAGTGAAGCGCGCGCGGTGTGTAGAGGAGGAAGGGATGCACAGATGGTGGAAGGAGGAGGAAGAAGCTTGCGGACGGCGCCGCACTACAAGCCTCGAGTATTAGATGCTCCGAATCTAAAAAATACGCTCACATTCCTTTATGGCGTCTCATTACTTTTCTAGAGCTTTATTATACTCTTCAAGCAACAAATTACGTAAACTACGTATGCCGTGTAAATATTTTCGCCATGCCACGTGCCACTGTTTGCAACGTCAAAGCAGAGTTTTGTAGTTAGAGAACCAACGTCACTGCATTGTCGTGCAGGTAGGGCCATTCATACGCGCACGTCATGCCCTCATTCTCTGGGCGCGCACCAGCAGAAGGGAAAGAAAGCAGCGTTTATCTTAAAGTTTGGCCCATTTCCGCGGCACGTAGCAAATTTAAATTTTGGCAGACGAGATCATGAACGCCTCGTATACGCATTGCGCTTGATTGATTGATATGTGGGGTTTAACGTCCCAAAACCACTATATGATTATGAGAGACGCCGTAGTGGAGGGCTCCGGAAATTTAGACCACCTGGGGTTCTTTAACGTGCACCCAAATCTGAGCACACGGGCCTACAACATTCCCGCCTCCATCGGAAATGCAGCCGCCGCAGCCGGGATTCGAACCCGTGCCCTGCGGGTCAGCAGCCGAGTACCATAGCCACTAGACCACCGCGGCGGGGCGACGCATTGCGCTTGTCAGCTCAAAATTGTGAAACCTGGTGAGTGACATTTTACTGCGAAAGTGGAGTCCGTAACTACTTGCGAGGCGGGTCGTTTTATTATATGTGATTTATCCTTACCAAGAGAAAAATGGAGAGTGATCTGTGTGTACGCACCCATTGAGATTAGAGATCGAAAGGAGGTTTTTAATAACATTCATGTGTATTTGAAATGTGAACGTGAACTATTTTTGGTCGGGGATTTCAACTGCGTTTGTTCGAGTATAGATAAATCAAGTTTCAGGCCATACAGAGATTCAAGCACCACCGTTCTAATCAATATGGTGGTGAAGGCTCAGCTAGAAAACGTGGGTGAGAGTCTTTGCAGTAGGAAAAGGGCTAAGTTTACCCATTTTCACTGAAACTGAAACTTCACTTGCAATAAATGTCTCTAAACATTCAGTTCCCCGTTACCTAAATCATTTTTTGAATCACTTAATTATGTTGAGTTTCTCTGATTTCCTTTTTGTCTGGCATCTAACACTTTCTTTATCCACTTTCACTATTTATTTTTTGTGAAATATTTATTAGGGGTCACTCCTAGTGATTACATTTGCGTACTTTGTTATGTTCCAATTTTCAGTTTATTTTTATGTATATTTAATGTAAATTCAGCAGAATGACTTGTTCGGCGAGTTGGTTCACATCTAACGTAGCTTACGGTGCGAACAACACACATAAGGAAGACAAGGCCAATTTAAATCTTCTTCTATACCATAATGCCCCTCCTAATATTTTAAGCATTCACAGTTACTTTTCTTCATTCTGCTCCTGCTTTTATTTTATTTTTGTATTCTACAAAATGATATCTAATTGCAGTGTTCACACTAAAGGACCTCTTTTTGTATACCTTTTCCTATATGTAACTCTCCACCCAAATACCCTCAATACACCGAAACTGAAACTGAAGGGCTTTTTTCAACCAATTTTACTAAGACTTGGGACGATATTACACGATGGTGTAGGCACTGCCGATGATAACTTTCACACGAAACAATCTGGTCTCAAGTAGGAGCTTCAAGAGGCCAATTAGCACATTTACTTGAATATTGCAAAGAATGTCCAGTGTTGTCGGTGCAGTTCGAAAACTACTGAGGCGCACAAAACATTGGGGGAACCTTAAGCTCCGCCTTTACGAGTTGAACGCGATAGCGACATCCTGTCATTAGAGAATACTTCAACCACTTGAAAGTGGCCTGCGCCAGTGAATCTCTCACAAATGGCTGCGATCTCTGTATTGGGTAGCATGCTCTAAATTACGGCGATTTAGAACGTGAAATCTTTTGGAACATGCTATGCACCCACTACGTGACTTTAAGAAAATACGCGCAGTAATGTGTGTGCCATTTCTAGTACGTTATCGCCTTTAAACAATGAAGCTATCGATATAATCACATGTTCTGACGCCCTATGGCAATGTATACGCTTGTACCACGCACTATTACTGCGAAACAATATGTACATTAAAGGGTGTATAGAGGACGCGTGTGTTTAGCATGAAGTTACTTCAATGCATTTTCAAGCAGCGAAGTCCACTGTATAACGAAGCCGACGCACTGGCTGTATGGTAGAATACGCGCACGCTACGCTGATGACCAAGGTGCGATCATCACTTGAAACAGGAATTTTAGGGGCGAAGATCCTTACAGCGGCACCCGTTTGTCCCTCACAGTCGTAGTCGTAGTCGTAGTGTGCAACCAGTCTTACGCATTGACCTTCAAGGTGGTGCCGGTGGGAAATTCTTCCTGTGTGTTGTTGAACAATAAAAAAAATTCGCAGCGTGCGTGTTCAATAAACGCCAAAATCTTCTGTCTCTCATACCCCATTAGCAGCCATTGGCATGTTCCAATAGAAAACGTTAGTAGAAGTAGAAAGTGTTAAAAGGCGACTTCTTCTGTCACTCTTTCCCAGTAGTAGCCATTCTTTACCTCAAAGGTAGTGTCTGGTGGGATTTCTCCTGTGCGTGATGCAATAATTTTTTTGGTTAAAAACGCCGTTGATTGATGAAACAAACCAACGAAATACGCCAGATGTTTTCTAAAAGCAAAACTAAAAGACGCTAGATGTTTCTAAAGCAAAACAAAAAGACGCCAGCTGTTTAACAAAACACGCCAGGTGTTAATAAAGCAATGGATTTATAATCAAAACCATATCGATACAGGTTTGTAGTTGCCGATGCTCGTTGCCGTCGGTGTGTGCTCGTTTGGATAAGGATGCCAGAAGGTGGGCGCGCAGGGCAGCGGCGGCGCTCGCTCGCAGACAGGACCCTGAAGTGAGAGCACGTGAGGCAGAAGCACGCCGGAAAGCTGTGCGACGTCGCCGCCAAGATCCTGCTGTACGGGAACAAGAAGCCACATCAGCAAGGCAGCGTCGGCAATATCCTTCCGGACGGGAACGAGAGGCCACATCAGCAAGGCAGCGTCGGCAAGTTTCCGCCGTACGTGAACCAGAAGCTGCAGCGGCACGTCAGCGTCAGCAAGATCTTTCCGTACGGGAACGAGAGGCCGAGGCAGCACGTCAACGTAGCGAAGCAGATCTTGAAAACGTATCGACAATGGGAAGCGGCGAGGAAGCGCGCATATCGCCAGGTGAATTAACGGAAGGAAATTTCGAGGTATTACTTCCAAAAGCTTCGCTCAATCTCATCATCATTCACCTCGTGGATCTGCCGTTAATTTTTTAATTAATAAATATTTTGTTGGCATCTTTTTTTGATTTTCGGCTCACGCATAAGATGATGATGTTTCACTTATAACCAATGACACCAACACCTCAACGTCTGCAAAACGAGCTTACCAACACCATCGCGTTATTACGCAGGACTGCATACCCCGGCCCCTGGCTTTGTGGCGCAGTCAATAAGCATTCTTTATTAACCCAAGGCCAGCAGCAATGCACATAGGAAACTTTGTATAAGACAATTTACGTGGGTAAATAAGTCAAACGCTGACCGTTTCTTGTAATTCGTGATTTTAATAAGCCGCCAAACGTTGAAAAACGTGCTACAAGAACAGACAGCAAGTGACGACGTGGAGGAAGTTAGCAAATAACTGAACTACATGAAGGGTTTCTTATACCATCATTTGTTGCGGTTGGGCTTGTCTAATGTGAGTTGCTGCTCCAGCGTTCACTCTCCGCCATATATATTTGCAATAAGATTTGGTGTCTACTTCTACTACTTGCAAGCTATAGTCGAGAGTGGTGGTGAAAACTTTACTCTTGTGAAGAGCAAAATGTAAAATAGTACTTTAAACTTTAAAAAGAAGCATTGTGGGTTGTCTCTCGTGCCCACAGTGATACATCAACTAACTCTACTTAGACTTCGCCTCAGTAAAGGCGCTGAGATTGGTATTGCCTTTGGATAGTTATACTGAATCGGGCTGTCACGTGAGTGCTGGCGTTACCCCGCACCAAAAGGTTACTTTTACACACCAGTGTAGTCGATGTGCATTATAAGCACGCAATATACGCATTAATACTAGCATTTTATTATATGGCGCAGACGAAACACATGCCGCGTACGCAGCTACTCACAAGCCGTTTGCAAAGTACCGATTATCCTCATGCGTGTGCTCGACTGCTGAATCGCAGGTCATGCGATTGAATCCGCAACACAGCAGCCACATTTTCAATAAAAGTGAGTATAATTTAGGCCTGTTTACTTGGGGTTAGGGGCACGTTAAAAAACTCCTGGTGGTCGACATTTCCGAAGCCAACCACTACGGCGTTGTTAATAACTATATTGTGATTTTGGACGTTAATCTGCAGCATGTATTATTATTATTATTATTATTATTATTATTATTATTATTATTATTATTATTATTATTATTATTATTATTATTATTATTATTATTATTATTATTAATAGTATTATTATTATTATTATTTATTCCGCCAGATCCAACATACAAGGCACGAAATACATGAGCGAATAATCAGCATTGTGCATGAGCAACAAAGTGAGACACTTGCAAATAGAATAAAAATCGATATTATTTCATTTTTCGGAGAACGAAGTGAATGCCTGAACAAGCGTATGCTCTATCACAGAGCCACGCCACTGCTTGAACCGTCTTCGGAAATATAACTTTACCTAAATAACATGTATTGGGATGAGTAACCTTAAAGTTCGGAATAAAGCGTGGCAGAACCTGCAGGCACCAAGACTAGTCAATTGAGCAACAAGTCTGTTTATTAAAGGGCTACCCATTGAAAAGTTCCCAGACATACTTTATCATGAGCAGCAGCAAAATCATCAACAGCGTGAGTAGTTGCGTAGGCTCAAGTGCTGCCCCTTAGTGAGCCTTTCACTGCTTCGAAAAAATAGTATAGTGGGTACTGCGCTACTGCTCAATTGCAGTAGGAAATTAGAGTAGAAGTTCGGCCAGTATTACGTGCCCAAATGTTCGTTAATTTGCGTCATCACTGAGGCATCCAGCAACAACAGAAATAGAACGAGCAATTCAGAAGGCGGTGCACAATGGGTGCCATTGCACTATTGCGTTCTACTCTTGCAAGCGAATCCTAAACGCCTGTTCGCCACCCGACATACTTTTTTTTTGATTGCGGTAAAAATTACAAGTTCGTTCATCAGATAACTGGCGACCAGCATGCTTCTGCTTCATTGAAAATGAAATGTAATACTTAAATGATTTTGAAAGTAAAAAAAAGAATGGCTACTAGCGTCACCCCACAGCACTGTAGTTCAATCTACAAGCCCGACAAGAAATCTCCACCCGTAGACTCATTTTGCTTATAAACATACATATATACCTTGAAATTGCATTTAAACACTTGAGGAAGCTTCAAGTTGCGGTAGAGAGTAATTTTGGCTTTTTTTTTCTGACGCGTTCAGAGAAACTTGCGGTGGCGCTGTCGGTAGTGTGTTCACTTACCTGCATGTTGCTTGTCTGCCTGTGAACGGCGAAAAAGCAGGAGCACTGCGTCCATTAAGGCTCACAGGAACAACTGAAAATCTCGGCATCCTTTCAATGCCCATTAAAGTATTTATAGCGAAGCAATTCTTAGCGAACTTCGACGACTTTGTGCGTGTCTATCTATCTATCTATCTATCTATCTATCTATCTATCTATCTATCTATCTATCTATCTATCTATCTATCTATCTATCTATCTATCTATCTATCTATCTATCTATCTATCTATCTATCTATCTATCTATCTATCTATCTATCTAGCCTCCTACGACTTTCAGCTCTCCTGGGCGTTTCGATAATAGCATCATTACCAAACTTGGTATGGCATAACATGACTTTATGAAGAACACATTGGACTAGTCATGACATGAAAATTGTGATATGGATGTCATGAATGTTATCATTTATATTTCATGATCCTGCAGCTCTTGCGGTTGTTTCATTCACATGGCTTGTTGAAAAACTGGTATGGTATCATTTGAATGCATGGCGAACAAAAGCGACAGAAATCGACATGAAAAGCGACATGAAAATCGACAAAAGCGACATGAAAATGATGACATGCGTGTCATGTAGAAACATGACTACATGCCAAGCTCACGATGAGCTCGCGGGCTTCTTTCGCCAGCGTCCCATATACCAAATTTGGCGTTATGGTACGTGAATAGATGAGAAAGGTATGTGACTGGTGCAAACATGATAATCATGAGATGCGTGTCATGTAACAAAATGACTACATGCCACGTACATGATGCACTGGTGGCCGTTTCGCTAGCTTCACTTATACCAAATTTCATATTACGGGACGTGAGCGGATGACGAAGGTATGATACTGGTGCAAACATGAGAAACATCAGATGCGTGTCATGTAACAACAGGACTACATGCTACGCTCATAATGCGCACGCGGCCGTTTCGAGAGCTTCACATGTACCAAACTCGGTTTTACGCGACGCGAACGAACTACACAGGTAAATGACACATACAAACATCATGATCACAACAAGCGTGTCAGGTAACAACATGACTACATGCCACAGTCTTGATGCACTCGCAGCCATTTCACTAGCTTTACATATGCGAAATTGAATATTACATGACGTCAATGGATGGCGAAGGTATGTGACTGGTGCAAACATGATAATCATGAGATGAGTGTCATGAGAGAACGTGACTACATGTGCACAGTCAAGGCGCCAATACATTTCGACGTGACACGGTGCGCGTGCTCACCGGCGTTCATTTCGTCGGGTCACGCCGGCGTTGCCATGACAGGCACCGGTCCTGCCATATACTCGCAGGCACGCGCCACGCTGCGTTGCTTTGACGCATGCGCGTTTCAGCACGCCTGGCGTCCCTCGATCGCGAAAAGACGGAGACGCAGTGTTGTCTGGGTAATACATTAGCACGAAAATGCAGCATGTCGCATTTCGCGCCGGTTGGCGTCGGGCCGCGCCACCGGACGCTGCTTGCACCGGTCGCGCCTAGCGTCAGACTTTATAGAGTGCTCGCGTTTTGATAACGTAGCGTCGCTGTGCTCAGCGTGCGCGCGCGCCAACTCTGCATAGGGTTATATTGGGCCCTTCATGATGCGCTCGCGGCCGTTTTGCAAGCTCCACATATACCATGTTAGGTGTTACGTGACGTCAATAGCTGACAAAGTATATGACTGGTGCAAACATGATAATTACGACACCCGTGTCATTAGGAACGTGACAACGTGCTTATAGCGTGCTCGCGGCCGTTTGGCTAGCTCTACATATACTTAACTTGGTATCATGTGACGTGAATAGATGACGAAGGTAAAGGACACAATCAAACATAAAAGTCATGGCACGGAAGTCATGTACGGCATCATTTACCTCCACCTCGTAACGTTGTGCTCATTTTAAATTGATAGATCAACATTTCTCATTCCTGCTTCTCGTATAATCGATTCCCACAGTAGGTGGATTCTGCAATTTTTTTAAAAAAAATTAATATTTACAAATCTTGATGACGCGTGCAAGAAGCGAACGCAGTTTCAATTTTTGACTTCCAGCGGCAGTACAACCGTCATCTCTTTCATCGACCAGTGCTGTGGCCATTCATCCCACCAACGGCAGGAGATCAAACGCCGATCAAAAAATTCTGTTTACAGAATTTCTGCACACTTCCCAAAGAAAGCGGTGCAAGGTTGGACACTTCAAGTGGTATGCTTTTTATTGTGACACAAAGCCCGAAATGAATGGAGGACGATAGACTGTCCCTTTCAGCGTCCTAAGTTTTCCTCCGTTCTTTCTATTGCGCCCACATATCTATGTGCACATGACATTGAATTGTTATTTAAAGCAAGTTCTCCTTGCTCGTTTTCTTTGCCTTCATTCTTAATAAATTTTTGTGCTAGCCACGACGACGGCGCAAAAGAAAGTAGGGATGCCGTCCTTTAAACTACACAAATATTTTTTATTACCAACAGCCATCCGTTACCAACAGCCATACCAACAGCGTGCGCTGACAACAGAAGAAGAAGAAGAAGGCCAGCTCGAGGCTGTCACGTAGCGCACGCGTTCATCTCTCGTGCAAAGATAGGCATCGTAACTGATTTCAGACAATCCGCGTCAGGACCTTTGATGAGTTGCACTGCAGCCTGGAGCAAGAGGTCGAAGCATTGACCGAAAGAGCTAAGAAGATCCTCGGAACGTCCACCACGCCGCTGTACCTGTGCAAACTAGGCCTACTTTCTGCACAGCGATGCCTCACCGGCACCAGAAAGGCGGACGCTCGCACAGGAGCGGCTCTCTGGGAGGTCCAACTGGCGTAAGGAGGTCCATAGACGACACAAGCAAGAAAGTCAAGCACGCGACAAAAGCCGTTATTGCTCAAGCTGCCAAAATTGTGAGTCGAATAGCAGTACCATTACGCTGGACTTATCTCCCAATTCTTTTTTAGCAATCAAAACCTAGTTGGCGTTTACAAGAGCACTATGGGATGAGCATTATGGGGCATAAATAACTTTGTTTCGTAGCTTGGCCCTAATGTTCAGTTCCGAATGAGACTCACAACTAATGGTCAGTTCCAAATGACGCTCACAAGTGATTGAGTAGCTTGAGTGTATTCATGAAGTCTTGCAATAAAGCATGTGCAAAGTGTCATAATTAACCAAAAAATTCTAATAACCACTCCGGTGTCCTGTCGAAATTTATTTCATCTGAACTTCAAAGGAACATATTGAATGAGTTAGCTTAGCTTGAGAGCTGCACTTGCAGAATATAGTGTTACGTAGTTGTGTACAGCAGTCGTGCAATATAATTTCCGGTATTGTCGTGCTATGTGAGGACGGGGTAACAAAATCAACGAAAAGGAGGGCACTCGGTTCGCAACTGTAGAGTCTAAATTTGTGAAATGAAGTTGTTCAGTATTGCTCGCGTCTCAACGCATCTACTTTAAGGCATCACTTGTAGCTATGTTGCGTCGTAAACAAATGCACTAAACCCTTCAAAAAATTCTGTGTGGAAACATGGCTCTTTTCGCCATATCTTGTTCACTAGTGCGAGCATGTGAGCTGTGTTTCCCAGCGATGCCAATGAGCGTTCACTGCAGAGCACACGGACACCGCTTACGTTCCTGCAGGAAGTATTCCGTGTTTGGGCGGTACGCCAATGAGCGTCCCTTGAAGAAAAATACATGGCGAAATAAGTGCGTTCTTGGTTTCGTTTGATAGATGGCACTGAATTTTGCAAAAGATTGATTGGTAAGCAAAAAATTCGTTTTATTTTTTTTATTCTAACATCGTGATATATTAGTTTATTAGTTGCATGCGACAGTTCTGGACAACGCCATTTTTAAGCACCGAGTTGTTCAACGTGCAGCTAAATCTGATTAACGGGAATTTTGCTTAATATTCTTCTTTAAACGAGGCACTGTAAAAAAAACAGATTTGCCTTGAAAACCCTCTTGTTTTGCAGCGCAATGTCATAGGGGTCAAGCTATTAGGCTAGGCGCGGTTGTGTGTGCCTAAGCAGTGCATATTCGTATATTTCGCTTTAAAATGGCCATTCAGAAATGCTACAAGAATGATTTTACGAGGCACTTCTGTAACTTTTCAAAGTACTGATTTTCAATGCCAAGTATGTTTTAGTGAACCAAACGAGCTTGGACCATTTCACAGCAGAAGGTGGTATGAGATCACAACAGCAGTTTTTGGCGTCATAGTCGTCGGCCGGCGTCACCGATGTGCGTAGCAGCTATTAGGTGAAATAAAAAGGAGAAAAAGTAGGCAGAAAAAAATGGCAGCATATCCACGGAGTGAGTGATGGACAGTGGGGCGAAGCATTCGTCCATCCATGCGTCTGTTCGTGCGCCCGTCCCTGCGTTCGTTCATGCATCCGCCCCTGCGTCCGTTCATGCGTACATCCATGCATCTGTCTGTGTGTCCGTTCGTCCATCTATTCAACACTCCAAGTCCCACCATCTCGCATCTTTTTATTATAGATTCCCCATATAGAAGCACCGCCAATCAGTGGACATTCCAAGGACTAAACGAGAGGTGCCACACGCACACTTTCTTACGGCTTGCGCTTCGGGTCTACTTCCCACCTTCAACCACTTTGAGTTCATGGTATATATTAGTTCACTGTATTCACGGCTTTGCGGCCCAATGGTCGCTAAACCTTTCTAAAACCAAGGAGGTTACGCTCAGCGAGTATAACGTAGCAACCTTTTCCTGTCAGATAGTGCTCAATGTACATGCCAGTAGCTGCTAATGTGAAATGAGAGACAGGAGGATTCAGCTTTTAATTTCTTATAGCTTGCGCTTCGTATCTGTTTCTCCCTTTACGACTTCGAATTCATTCATGGTATATACTAGTTCATTGTATTCATGGCCCTGCGGCTCAACGCTCGCTAAACCTTTCTAAAACTAAGGAGGTTACATCCAGCGAGTATAATGTAGCAACCCTTTCTTTTCCGATAGGGCTCAATGTACATGCCAATGGCTGCTAATGGGGATCGCAGCGTGCGCATTGACTAAAAGCCGAATGCTCCTGTCTCTCATTCTCTATTAGCAGCCATTGGCATGTACATTGAGCACTATTTTTTATTGTTAAACAACGCACAAAAGAAATCTCTCAGCGGCACCACCTTGGGCGTCAAATATTATACCTATTTCGGGTATGGGCCACTGGTGGTTACGTACTACGAGGGATGCATAAGCCACGCCATAAGGAGCTTCACCCCTAATAATTGACAATCGCACTTTCTGTGGCAATCGATGATATGCGAAGCAAAAATGTGTAAGGTTATATCCCTTTAAAATCAACGCAACGTTACGAAACGGACGCAAACTATGCCGTACATGATTCCCATGCCATAAATATCATGGGTGGTGCCTGGAATTTCTGTTCACATTTCATTCACGTGACGTAACACACAATTTGGTATATGGAACGCTAGCGAAACGGCCCAAATCGTGCTATGAGTGTACCACGTATTCATGTTTTACATGACACGCAGATTATGGTTATGTTGGGACGTGTTGTCATTCGCGATTCATTCACGTCATTCTTTCACGTCACGCAGTAACGAATTTGGTATAGGTCAAGCTAGCGGAACGGCTGCGAGCGCATCTTGAGCGCCGTATAAATAGTCATGCTCTGACATGATACGCATTTCATGATTATCGCGTTTGCACCAGTCATATACCTTCGTCATCGTTTGACGTCACGTACCACCAAATTTGGTATATGGGAAGCTAGCGAAACAGCCGCGAGCACACCATGAGCGTAGCAAGTGGTAATTTTTTACATAATACGCATATCACGATTTTCATATTTGGACCTGTCATTTACCTTTGTCGTCCGTTCGCGTCACGTAATATCAAATTTGGTATGTTACGCTAGCGAAACGGCCGCGTGCGCATTATGATCTTTGTATGTAGTCATGTTCTTACATGACACGCATGCCATGATTATCATAATTGCACCAGTCATATACCTTCGTCATCCATTTACATCACGTAATGCCGCATTCCGTATTCGTGAAGCTAGCTAAACGACCGCAAGCGCACCATAAGCTTGGCGTGTAGTCATGGCTTACACGAATGTGATGATTTCCTTAGGGCCTGTCATTCCTTCTGCCATGTAGTCATGTCATACAATACCCGTTTTGCAATACGTCATCTCAACGAAATCACTTAAACAACAGGAAGACCATGACATGTTAATCATGACATACATGTCATGATTTTCATGTTAGCACCAGTCAGTTATGCTCATCATGCACTCATGTTCTGCCATACTGATTTCGGTATAGATCCCATCATCACAACACGACCAGGATGGCTCAATGTCATAGGCGGCTGGATAGATGCAATGTAATCATGAATTGTAAATTGCAGAGAGTCGAGTGGGTCATTGAATGCTTCAATCCAGTAGAGAAAGCTGAGCCATCATTCTTAGTTTTCAGCCGCGGCATTCAAATTGTGCGCGGAATGCCTGACAGTTGTGTAGGGGGCACCACAGTTTTTCGAGGAATGACGAATAATGACATAGTGAACACTTCCAACTACAAAATAATTACATAGTATGGTGTCCTCCTTGCTTGACTGTGTATTTGTTTTACTTGCCTAGAAATCTCGTTAGCCTATATAATAGGGCGCTAGAAGAGTTAAGTAACAACAGCGCATCACAAAATGCAAAATATGTAATAGACAAGTTTACTTCTTTCAACCCATAACAAACCACTAAGTCGAAATTCATCGCCATCAACCACAGCATTGACAAAAGGAGCATAATCTTTTACATTAGTGTAGAGAGTACCTTTACTCTCAGAGAACAAATATTAGCGTTGTGCGTGGTTTCCTTCTAGACAATGCATTTTCGATTGAGGCGAAAATGCTGTAGGCATGTGTGCTCAAATTTTGCTGCACGTCAAGAAACACAAGGTGGTCGAAATGTTTGGAGCCACCCTCTGCGGCATCTCTCATAATAATATGGTGGTTTTGGGACATTAAACCCCACATATCAATGAACCTTCTTGACAAAAATTATGATGTATGCCGTAGTCGGCGCAATACAAGAGTACATACTTGCAGTGGTTGTCCTAAGACAGTTTAAATGTGCTGTACGTTGATTTTTCAGCTTTCGCTGTCACCCTGCAGCGCGTTCCGCGCAGTTTCAACGTTTCTTTATAAAAAGTTCCATTTTTAAGGATACTTCAACGCAAAACTTTTGTTCTGCCTGCCTGCCTGCCTGCCTGCCTGCCTGCCTGCCTGCCTGCCTGCCTGCCTGCCTGCCTGCCTGTCTGTCTGTCTGTCTGTCTGTCTGTCTGTCTGTCTGTCTGTCTGTCTGTCTGTCTGTCTGTCTGTCTGTCTGTCTGTCTGTCTGTCTATCTGTCTGTCTGTCTGTCTGTCAGTCTGTCTGACAACTCAAACTATTCAGTTACTGGGCTAAAGTTCAATCACTTTCTCAACACCCACCTATTATGATTTGACTTCTGCGCTCACACTTGTGCGCCAAAAGCCACTATTGCGGATATACAAGGCACAATATCAACTTGATAATATTCATAGTGTTTGATTAATTGACATGTGGGGTTGAACGTTCCAAAGCCACCACAGGATTATTAGAGACGACGTAGTGGCGAGCTCTGGAAATTTTGACAACCAGTGATCCTTGAACGTGCACCCGAAGCTGAGCACATGGGCCTAAAGCATTCTCGCCTCCATTCTATACCGCGACCGGTGGGTAAGAGGCTGAGCGGTGGTGTTTTGTTAAACTAGAAAAGTCATACATAAGTAATTCTAAGGACCGTTGCGTTTATTACGCTGCGCTGATAGTGTGATCCAATGCACGAACAGACGCCTGCACCCTGCGCTTCGCTAAGACAATACGGTGCTGCCACCTACCCGTAGCCATGCATTCTACAGATTATGGCCTCTGAGATGGCACGTGGACACTGCGCGCTCGTTGTATCAGAGGCCATGTTTTTGTTTTCAAAATTGCAGCTAGGTGGCGCTCAAGTCTCAATCAGCACAGATGGCATCTTCAGCCATGGCAGACGATGCCATTCGGATTCTTCAGCTCCCTCCCTTCGCTTTTGAAAATAAATTTGGTCCTTAAGGGAAACCAGAGCGATATACACCCCTTTGATCTCGAGGCACGTGAAAGCCCTAAAAACACGCTACACGATTGAGGCTTAATTGCGATTCACACAGATTAGTCTGCTATGCGAGGGTGTTGGCCACGCGTGCGTGGCCTCTCACGCATGTATTTCGTAAAATTAACTATGAGACTCTAGTGTTGCGATCGTTCAGCCACCATGGAAATGATAGGTAGTACGCGAATTCGCCTTGTCTCTGTATTTGCGGGTGGTAAGTCGCACCCTTAGATTCGTTTACTGCTGCGTTTAAGTTTTGTTTTGAAGGAACTAACAAACTGTTATGAATTTTACGAGCTGATTGGAAATGGTGATCCTAAAATATCAAGGTGATGGAGCGTAACTGCGGGACGTTTGCCGATCATTGTTTTGTGACAAATCAGCTTCAAGCCATGCGAAGCCTAAAGGAACGTAAAGTATAAAGGCTAGCCAAATCCGTGCATTAACCGTAATTCTCATGCTCACTAAGGCGCCACGCGTTGCAGCTCCCATAGACACTAGCGCCACAGTTTCCTCTATTGTATGTTAGAAAATTCCATGTTGCCTGCATGCTTGGATATCCTAGTGGTTAAGATGCTCGCCTATGGATCGTGAGATTAAGAATTGAATCATTTGCAGAGAATACTCTTCTGACTTCATTTTTTGTATCTTTTTGTCTGTCAAGTGCTCTTTTTCTTTATCTCTGTCTCTCTCTATGCTTGCATTTTACTAATAAGGTTATTGTATGTTGCGGCGGAACAATCGCTGCACGTGTTGATGAAGTGAGGTACAAAAAGCACACGAGGATGAAGAAAGCGCGTGCCGGCTAATAATGATGAATCATTTCAGTTTTTGATGAAATATTAGTCCTACATAAAGCATGTCTGAACTTACGAGTAAACTAGTGTCAATGTGAGCGACATCAATGTGAAATACTCTACAAGTATAATTATTTGTTTTAATGTTCAACAACAAATAATAACCTAATATATACCTCGAGAAATTGTGTTTTGGAGCTTCAGCGCTTTTTGTTTTTGCTAATCTCCTGGCTCTCAGCATAGTTTAGGATGGTAACATTGCGTGCGAAATCTACAAAAGATTATTTTGAAAAAAATAAAAACCAAGCTGAATGTGTAGTAAGTTTATTATGTTCATTTTCAGTTTCCTGCAGCATAAATTTCTAAAGTATAAAAAATTCGTACCGTTTATCATGTTACAAACAAGTGCTTCGCCTGCTAAAACGAATAAAATGGTCATAGGAATGAGTATCACTTTTTATTCGGAACAAATATTATTGCAGTGAAAAGGGCTGTTGTTTCTTCGCTAAGTGTGCTTGAAAAAAAATCCTAAATGGCTAGAAATAGCTACTTTTCTACAAAATTGTTTCATTTATGTAAGGATCAAATATTTCCTTGACAATAATACACAGAACTGTCCCTGACCACTATAACCTAGGAGTAATTGTGCTGAATACGACTAAATCGAATTCGGGCAGGTGTGTTTTCTTATCTTGACGTACCCTGATCCATTTTTGAGGCACCTTTCTTTGGTTATTGCGATTTGGTATGAATAAAATATTTTCCTTTTCTGATATAAGCAAACTTATATTAGGGTCATTGACGTTATTGATATTGCTAATTAACGTTACTGATATTGATGCATTGTGTGTACATGCAGTGTGCTTAGTCGAAAGTATTTGGAACAGCCTAATGCTCTACCATAGTGGAGTACCTAGTGCTAAAATTAATTCAACGCTTTTTTTTTCAAAGAAATCTTCATGCTCGAGCTTGTATTAGAAAAGTGTAGGGACATTTACTTTGTCCCGTCTTTTGTGCACTCTACGAAATTTCTCGAGTTGTAAGTGCAGCTGTGTCATATCTTGTACACCCACCTGAAGCTTACATGTTACGTCTAAACTTATTTTAAAGCCCGATTCCTAAGTATTTTGCACAGTCGTTAATATACACCATTCTTTATTGCAGGATGGCCACAAAGTGACCAGTGTTTCCCGTGGTCGGCAGCTGTCCTTGCACGATTCTCGACGGAAATCTATGTCTGAAACTGAGATGAGCAAACCTAGCTTCAGCGCCCGAAGAAGGAAGTCCATTATTGAGATCCCTCTGCACCGAAGAAAGTCGAGTTCTGACATCGAAGCTGAAAGGAGAAAGTCTATCAGCGAAATGCAGTACCGCCGACGAAAGTCCATGAGTGAAACCGAGATATCCAGACCAACTCTGAAAAGTGTAAGTAAAATAACTCTCCTCCAAGTTGTCGTTGTTCCAATTGGAAAATTCAAATCCTTCTCCAAAGTAGCTTGTAGTACCAGCGAGCGATATGTTAGCTGTTGCACATCCCTTTCGTGGCTTTACCAGTGATTTCTGTTTTTCCATTCTATGAAGTCTCGTATTTCACCGAGTACAGCAACTGCAGGAAACGAGTGCTGTTATCACCTAGATGAATGTTATCTTGATAGCAGACATACAGAGTCAACACACAATATTCGCCGGTGAAAGGATACTATGTGATTAGTGCGTTCTGCACACGCTTTGCGCTGAAAGGCGTATCAGAAAGTGTTATGATGTGTTCTATCTATCTATCTATCTATCTATCCATCTATCTCTATCTATCTATCTATCTATCTATCTATCTATCTATCTATCTATCTATCTATCTATCTATCTATCTATCTATCTATCTATGTATGGTTGCTCCCCTTTTAAACTTGGTATATGAGAAATTCAGCGTTGGGCACGTGCGCGATGGGCAAGTATGGCTCAAAGACTATGGCGGTATAAGATTACACATATGCAACGAATGTCATTCCGTTGGTTTACTGCGTGACACGCAGTGCATAAACGCATACCATGCGCCATAGTATGAGAGTATGCGGGACATGAGATTCTCCATTTCTTTGTTTATTTCAAAGACCCTCAGTGTACAAACGCACATTGAAAAAAGGAGGGGAAAAAGGTTATACAAAAGAACTACTTGATTATAAGTACGAAATTTAAATAGAAAGTATCATGCTGGCACTTAACAAATGTGAGTCACAAAACAAAGGCAAAAGTAGGCGTACCTATTATTGCAGCACTCAAAACACTTATATGCCCCGGGAGTGTTAAAATATAAGCTAATTGATAATACATACACGCAATTAAACTGCCGATGGGTAAAAACAACGCGAAAAATGCTAACAATCTAATAGCGGCAAAATTATAATGCAGAAAAAGTATTATTTTTGAAACAAAATTTTTAAAATTATAGTGAAAACACATAAAAGAATCACAGGTGCAAAAAAAGCAGTGATGTTAACTTGGGAGGATACTCTGAAGCGCGAGTTTTAAGTTATCGATGTTATTCTTGGGAGTGTTGCCGGTGGGTTGTTCCAATCTCTCGTTCTTTTGTAGAAGAATGATTGTGAAGCACCAACGGTGTTACTGTGTGGAATGCTTACTTAAGCGATGGCCGATGCGCGATGAAATTTATGGTGGAGACTGAATGTATATAGAATGTAAATATGGGTCCTGGTAGTACAATTTATGAAATAAAAAAAAACGGAGTAGAGACAGTTTCTTCGGGTGTGATAGCAGTGATGTCTTTCATGTTTGTAACGCTGGCAGTTCTTCGGTTATAGTAGAAGACGAAATGAGCTGAGCAATTTTGCATTTTTTCAGGTAGCTTTATAAGGTTCTCATATCCGGTGTCTCATACAGACGATGGATATTTCAGCTTCGGAGGAATGAAAGTTGTGTACATTAGTAGTATTAGTGATGATGCAGCTTGAGAAAGCTTCCGGCGAAGGTATCTTAAGTGTGTCAGGTGCCTTAACGGCTCTGTGATTTGCAAATATCAATCCTAAGAACAGCGAAAACAGACGTCGCGAGCGCCAAACATACAATTCATGGAATATACAAGGTAAAAGACGTATGCTTTCTTCAGATTGATTATATTAGTGAAGAAAAAAAACGCTGACTAACGTGGGCCAACTACACTAAGTAAACAGTCAAGTTGTACACTATATATAAATGCATTGCATAAATGGTTGCCTCGTACATGTTGTAGTTATGGTGCTAGTATACGCAGACTGCAGTTGCATCGCTGCCTACGTGCTTTGTAAAACTGTAATAAACATAACGTATACGTACTGCTCCCTCCAAGAATAAGCAAATAAACGCTGCTGTAGGCTTTATTGCGACAAAAGTAACGATTGTAGGGCAACCTAAAGACCGAAGATAGTGTCGCACAATAATTTTGGCAGAGTTCTAACTTATTAGATAGTGCTAAAGAAATCAACAGAAATAGGGCGGTAAATATTTCAATAAGTGGGATTTTTCAGATAATTGCCGCTTTTGTTGGCCTATATCAGCAGGTTACTCTATTCCATCGGAATGGCAGGTTGTTAGCGGTCATCAACACTTCGACCAGTTGGCCGTTGTAAGGTTTGCCTTGCGTCAACAGTATCTTGCGTACCGCCGCCATAAACAATTCACAAAAGGATTGTCGTATCAACAGCATCAATAAATGTAGAGTCCCTGAGAGCGCGAGACTTCTTGACACACGGCCCTCCAGCTGCACATTGATGGAGGGCGTCAGGCGGCATCGAATATAGCGATATCATCAAGAATGCTTAGATCTATTAAAATCTTCGAAGTATTAATACTAGCAGACGTATTTGTTCTGTATATAAGTACTCTTGCCCGTGCGTATATATTTATCCATTGGTACTCTTGGAATAAATGAAAAGCACTTCGTGTGTTTTGATGGTTTGTAGTTGGGATCACTATTTAATATGAAACAATTGGCAGATCTCACGCGCACTGGGAATCTGTGATATGTGAAGCAACAATAGCGAAGGTTGAAATGGCACACTAAGATCAGCACACAGCTAAGAGGTGTTCGTAATTTATGCCGCACATGAATTTGATGTTATGATTATCATGTTTGGACGTGCCTTTAACGTTCTTCACTAATTCACGTCACGTGATACCAAATTCAGCATATCTGAAGCTAGCGAAACGGCCGTCAGCGTGCTATGAGCGTAGCATGTAGCCATGTTTTACATGACACGCGTATCATGTTTATCATGTGCGGACGTGTCATTTACCTTCGTCGTCCATTCACGTCTCGGTAGTACCGAATGGGTACATCTGAAGCTAGAGAAACGGCCGCGAGCGCATAATAGTGTGGTATATTGTCCCTATCTTACATGAGACGCATGTCATGATTATCGTGTTTGCACCAGTCATAAACTTTTCAAGACGATTGACAACCCGTAGCACCAAATTTGGTATATTTGAAGCTAGCGAAACCAGCCTCAAGCCCACTATTAACGTAGAAATTATTCATGTTTGATTAATACAACATGTCATAATATCATTTTTAAACATGTCACTTACCTTCGCCGTCCGTTCCCGACACGTTAGTACCAAATTTGGTATCTGTACAGTTTGCGAAACAGCCGCGAGCACAACGTGAGCGTCGCTAGCCCATTCAGAATTGTCATGTTGTTACATGACATGCATGT
>NW_023613788.1:0-41433 GCF_013339725.1 Rhipicephalus microplus
GAGCAACCAAAATATCGAAAAATTGAAAGCAAGACACATCGTGCATATGAAAAAGGCATTCTTCATGGCATTACAGAAAGCAGCCGCGCGAGCGTGGCTTCGTTTTGAATTGCCGCTTGGAACAATAGCAATAAGTTGCCGAAGAACGGGAGTGTTATTCTCGATTACACAAATTTAGAAGGACGTCAATTGTGTTGAAAGTACGCGTGTGGCTCGATCCATCTATGAAGAGAACTGCCCGCCCCTCTAATGGCTTAAGAACCTCCACTTTGCAACTGCACGTAACAACTGCACTCCAACAAGATATGGAAAACCTCGCGAAAGCGATAGGCGTTTTCGTAAGCGGCAGCTGCACGTCGCGCATGTGTGCTCGAAATTTGTGTTCTGTCTTATACCATGAGACGGGCACCAGCATGCTCTTCACTACTCGCAATCGCGCCATCTCGCACGGCAAAACGTGCTTTGAAAGATCACGACGGCCATAACTGTAACCAAAGTTAAAGTTCCAAAGTGCAACATTGCGAGTCTTCGCAAAGATGACGTCGGGCGTCCATAATCTCTTGCATCTGATAGCCAGAAACCTTTCACAACAAACTTGTTTAGGTAAGTACCAAACACTTGATGGAATTTCACTCAGAAAAAAATACAGCATAAATATGGAGTGAATAATGTTTAGTGGGCGAAGCTACGAAGGTGCGTCGATAACCGTGAATCAAACTTGCTGCCATTCTAGAGCTTCAAGGAGCCTGTCCCAGTGTACTTTCGCGACGGAAGGTGTGAGTAACCCGCGCAGTTTGCCCAGCAGGGTAATCATGGGAAAGAATTCTTTGCTGCGTTCTTGCCAGTACTGCATGGTGTAGGGTACGCTCCGCACCAAAGCCAGGTCTCGGTTGTGCACTTCGTCCATGAAGTTGCGCCCGCCGCTCTTGAGTTGCTGCCACGGGGACGAGATGGTGGTGGATGGATGGATGGATGCTATGAGCGCCCCTTTATAACGGGGTGGTGACATGCACGCCACCTGGCTCCAACAAAAAAAAACGATTAGTAAACTGTCTTGATGTTAACCTAGTGCATTATTTACACCCACTATTTAGATGGACCACATCGCAACAAAAATATAAAAATTAAAAGTGCGTCTCTTTTCCTCTTCAGGCAGAATTACCTCATTTTTTCACAATTACTGTCGTTTAGGTTCAATGTTCTGCCACCGATACTATCAGTCTCTGGTTTCTATTGCAAACATGTTCAGCTTTCCATGGTTGTCTCTAACACCCAAAGGTTCATGTAAGCTTGTAGCCACATGTATACCTGGATGATCTCACCATACTAATTCAGAACATGTTCCATCGTTTCCTTAGCTCCTCGAGAGCACGTACATTGTTGTTCTTTATTGAATCGGACTTTATGACTACACGTTTTAAAGCAACGTGACATCGCTTTGAACAGTAAAGCGCTTACGCTTGAATTACGAATCCTCTTCCTTATTTCGCTTTTGCCTTTTCAGTAGTTACTGGGAGCCAGCTCATTTTCCAACGCTGTAATGTAATAAATTCTGTGCACCTTTCTGACTTTTCGCTTAATTATCCTTGTGGCGACATTGTCCACACTGCCAACTGTATATTTACTAGTGAGCCTCCTAGTTTCTTTTCTGCATTTTGTGTACACGCTCTTCCCATACAAATACATGAACACCGTCCTTGCCCAACTACACTTTCATTTTTCCAAGCCTCTCTTCACATATCTATTTGCTCTGAGCTTTTTTTTCTTTTAGAGCTTGTCCATCCCACATTCCCCTTTACAGCCCCATTCATTGTCTTCCTGCGAACGCCCAATGCCAGGCATCCCACAGCTATTTGATTTGTATTCATTCCCGATTTCACCTCTGACATCATGCACACAACTGGGTACCAAATGAAGCGAGAGCTTCAGCACCATCTAGTGAGCACTTCGAGAACTAGGGGCTACTATGAAGGACAACGGCGGACAAGCCCGGGAGCTTCGCCCTTAAAGAAAGAAACGCTGACTGGAAGTGCGCCGCGTGACTGATGGAGCAACCCGAACACAATTGCGCTCCGGGAAAAAAGTGCACAATGGCAGCGTTGCTATGGTAACGTATCGTGGCGTACTCTGGAGCTCGGTCATGTGTGTTTCCGCCAGTGTCGTACTGCGAACAGGAGGAACAACAGCCTCCATTCTTTATGCCACATTGAATGCGCTGCAGCATTATTCCGGCTGTTGTTGTATCCATGGGGCCTCAACAAAAGAATGTGGAACGAGTGTGAGTCAATGTACCGTACCAGGGATAAAGCATTTGCAATGCACAGTAAAATCGCGCAGCTTCAAAAAGGACATTTTTTCGTTGGAAAGCGATTTGAAGCTATTCAGGACCAACGTTTCCGCCTGCCCTCGGGCCAGTGACAGCGGCGACATTGAGAGGACGAGCAGCGTGGGCTATAAAACTAGGCACTGCGATGATGCCGGCGTCTCTGCTCGGCAGCCTTCAGTCGCATAGCGCTTCACAAGTACACACGACCGGGACCCGTTTGCGCAACAGGAGCCACCGACTGCAAAATGCATCATACGGCCACAGCTTTTAGCGGTGCTGAACGCATCTCGAAAATAATCATATTTTCGGCCAACACAAATTTCTTGTTCTCAAGGATGGAAGGAGGATTCCCATCGCCAATACCGCAGTCAGCATCGGCGTTCTATTGCAAGGAATCTAGAATATGCCAGTGGTGAAAGAAGTTTCAGACAAGCGGCCAGTTATCGTGCTGCGCGATACTGGCTGCGACATGGTCGTCCTCCGAAAGGCAATGGTGCCAAAAGAAAATTTAACTGGCAAATATAGACTGGTCTTATTGTTGGATCGCACGGTGCGCTACATCTTGGAAGCTGTGGTTTTCCTGGACACACCCTTTCTTAGAGAAGAGATTCGTGCTTTGTGCATGAGAGATTCTCGGTATGATGTGGTCGCTGGGAAACTCTCTGGGGCAGCGCTGCTGTACACTTCGATAGCAAAACTAAGCAGGGACGATATTGCAAGCAGCTGCAGTGACGTTGAGCAAGTGACGCCCACGAAGTCTACTACACTCCATGGTACACGACACGGGTTATCTGTAATGCACCGATCACGGGCATGTGAACCAGAATTGATAGATAGAAGTCCAGCTGCGATAAACTGTGATAATCGGACGGTGTGCGTAAAAAAACAAGAAAAATTTGGTAGACCACACGTACAGTGGGAATGATATGCGAAGCACAAATAAGAAAGGTTGGTATGTCACCTTAAAATCAACACAACGTTATGGGGTGGAAAAAAATGATGCCGTACATGACTGTCGTGTCATGATTATCAAGTTTGGATGTGTCGTTTGCCTTCGTCATCTATTCACGTTACGTGATGCCAAAGTTAGTATATGCGGAGCTCGCGAAACGACCGCGGGTCTGCTGTGAGCGTGATACGTTGTCACGTTCTTACATGACACGCGTGACAGGATTATGTTTGCAGCAGTCATATGCTTTTGTCGCCCACTGACGTCACGTAACATTAAATTTGGTGTATGTGGAGCTAGTAAAACGGCCGCGAGCACATCATGAAGGCCCCTATACACTCCATAGTATTGCTGACGGGCGTGCAAGCTCGGCACAGCGACGCTACGTTTGCAACGCGTGAGCGCTCTATAGTCTGACGCCAGGCGCCAGCGGCGCGACCAACGTCCGTCGGCGCAGCCCGACGGCAACCAGCGCGAAATCCGACATGTTGCATTTTGCGTCGATGCGTTACCAAGACAACACTGCGTTTCTCTCTTTTCATGATGGAGGGACGCCGGACGTGCTGAAACGCGCATGCGTCAAAGCAACACAGCGCGGCGCGTGCCTGCGAGCATATGACAAGACTGGTGCCTGGTGACCCGACGAAATGAACGTTGATGAGCACGCACACCACGTCACGTTGGAGTTTATTGCTGATTTGACTGTGGCATGTAGTCATGTTCTCACAAGACGCACATCTCATGATTATCAGTTCTGCACCAAACACATACCTTCGTCATTCATTGACGTCACGTCATACCAAGTTTGGCATATGTAAAGCTTGTGACACGACCACGAGAACATCATGAACGTAGCATGTAATAATGTTGTTACATGACACGCATCTCATGTTTATCAAGTTTGCACCATACATTCATCATATACTTTCGTCATCCATTCACGTGCTGTAATAGCAAATTCAGTATAAGTGAAGCTAGTGAAACGGCCGCCAGCGCATCAAGAGCGTGGCATGTAGTCATGTTGTTACATGACATGCATATCATGAATATTATATTTGCACGAGACTCATACAATCGTCTTCCATTCACATACCGTTATAACGAATTTCGTATGTGACGCAAGCGAAACAGCCACGAGCGCATCATGAGTGTGGCATGTAATGTTGTTACATACACACAATTCATGATTCTCATGCTAGGGTCTGTCGCTTGCGTTCGCCATGCAATCATCTCTCAGCATATCAGTTTTGCAACATGTCATGTGAACGAAACCACCACAAGAGCAGCAGGACCATGAAATGTAAATCATGACATGCATAACATACATACCATGATTTTCATGTTATGACTTGTCAAATACGGTCATCCTACAGTCATGTTATGCAATACCAAGTTTGGCAGCGACACCGTTTTCGAAACGGCCAGGAGAACTAAATGTCGTGGGCGGCAGGATACATATACATATATACATATACATATATATATATATATATATTATTACGAGGCAGTGGGCATGGCTCTACCGTCGTGGACAACAGTTCGATGAAAAAGAAGTGGACTCGCCGCGCGAGAGACTGGCAGCTCTGAAGCGTCACTTTGGCATGTAAATATAGGAAATACGCTCATTCCTCTCTTCCGTGTGTTTGCGAGCTCCGTAACAATATATATACATATATATATATATATATATATATATATATATATATATATATATATATATATATATATATGCTTAAGGTTGCCGAAGTTCACTTAGGAATGCTTCGCATTTGAAAACCGACCCCATGTGAAACTCGGCGGCTATCCCCCACGCCATGGTCTAAGGCACGGCCGGAATCGCCGCTATCTTGCTGGACCTGGACCACAAGAGGAGACGAGGCTCCATCACCTCCGTACACGTTGCCAAAGGTGTCTCCGCGTTGGCGAAAGTGGCAGCACTTGAAGAGGAGTCGAGATGATGTGGTCAGCTGTGTTTGATATGGGCAGGAGTTTCCATCACGTCGCTTTCATGACTCGGACAAACCCAGTGTATCAAGGTATCGGTCTCCGGCACTTCAACCATCCCGTTCACACGTTTGCCGATGACGTTAGCGGGCCAAAGTGTTCAAGCGAATGAACAAGGACTTTTACTGACGATGACAAGCTGGTGCTTGTCACAACCAATTGAAGACCAGGAGGAACCCACTGCGTGCATCGTGCGTTGTGCATTCTGCGTGTGTGCACATGTTGCCACGTCAGAGCCGTCAGGGTGTCCGCGCCTCATGGCGAGCTGCCATGGTGTGCTGGTGTGTGAGCCCACGGATCCTAGTTTTGCTTTGCCAGAGGTGCGGGAAGTGCTGTGCATGTGCGTAGTGGTGACTTATGAATATATTTTTTTTGCGAGTCGTCGTGTCGCGTTGCGTCTACGCGAATCGTATATGCGGACAACGTTCTGAAATCATGGGGGAGTGTGATGAGTGGCGGAAATTTGAAAACCGCGCTTTTGGAGGGCCATAGAAGACGAAAATGAGTATGGTGCGCAGCGTTGCTGCTCGTGAGAGAGCAGGATGAAAATGAAGGAGACGACGAGAACGCTCAAGAATCCAGGCAATTCGAGACAGTCGGACGGCTGAAGGGAACAAAACTTGCGACGGCTCGCGGTCTATTGTGGCACACAACCTCTAACGGGTGCACTCAAGGGGAACTAAGACGACGAGCGACGGCGGGCGACGCCCGTGCAAGCGTCACCTTCGAGACCCGCATGCGAGTTGATGGCTCCGGGGTCCACTGAGCCCGGCAAGCTGAGGCCTACGAGGCTGGCCCTACCGGTGTTCCTGGCGTGGCCAAGCACGCGTCTGGCCAGCAACGCTACAGCTAGGCGGCTGTCATAGTGACTGTCGTAATAGCAGCACCACAATCTCAAGGTGACATGGCGACACGTCGAACCATGTCGCCAACAGCGACGTGCCAGTATTTCACGTGCAGTGATGCGATAAATAGCTGGGCTGTGTCAGAGTCTCGGGATTCGTGTTCTGTCGGATAAAGAAGTGAAGGAATAATTATGCCGCAATGAATTTTTGTCAGTATAACTGTTCATATATCTGTGTGCCCATGTCGTATAAACGTGCTGCCGTAGTTTGCGTCGTGTCTACTGTCGTTTGTGCGCCTGGGCTCACACACATCTGTCACAATACATATACGGTGATTGTCGGTGGCACCGACGCCGGCGGCGATATCCACCTGAGGGTATCCATGAAATTGCTGTCGAAATAAAAGAGAACACATCTTATCTTTAGCACTGATAATTCACTAAAAGAAAAACAAGCCGGGGTAACTGTGTTTTATGACTACATATAGCGTGAGCGAAATCGAGCCTTCATATTTTTATTATAATGCTGGCCATGAACACGTAAAGCAACAATTAGTTCAACTTAAAACACGTCAATATGCTGTTCTGGCCACAGGTTCAGCTCCCGCACTATAGATGTCACCATAGATGTCAAGCAATGAATTCGACGTTTTGGTATAGTTAGCAAACTGTCGTATGCACGTCACAGCATTTTACCTTAAAGAATAGCCAACTGATTTGAAGTTTTTGACCTGCGAGACGAATGTTGATAGTACATAATACAAAATTAACAATGTCTTACCTTGTCACTCACACCCATTTTTGATAGGTAGAGTTTATAGAGCAGCCCAGAAGATGAGAGCAGCTGCAAGGCGATCTGCACGTCTGGAAATTTCAGCGATTCATTCTCAAAGCGGGTGCTAACGAATGCGAGAGCTTCGATGGAGCCAGGAATTGTCAATAGACCTGCCAAGAGAAAGAAAAACACATGCGTTGCACAAAACCCTGCAAAGTTGAAACATAAACAAAGACCACAATCAAAAACAACAAAAAAGGAGACAGCGGACCCAGCGCGCAGCGATGATTACTAAGTGAACCAACTAGCCCACGTATGAAGCCATGAGATATGTTCCTGTCTAACCGAAAACTCTTTGGCGCACAGGTAATGAGAGTTGGGGTTTTATGGCCCAAAATCACAATATTACTATGAGAGGTCGTTTGATAGAACTCCAGCCATCGCGGCCACATTTCTAACGAAAGGTAAATTAACTGAGACATCTGCACATTTAGGTGTACATTAAGAACACCAGGTGGTCTAAATTTCTGGAGCCCTTCACTACAGCGTGCGGTTTTTGGTCGTTGAACACCAAAAATAATACGATTCGGAGAGGTGAAGCAGCGTACCCTAGGGCTGCCGAAATTGCGATCTCGTGGGGATAATTGCTGCGCATTTTAATATAGTTACACTGGCTTCTAGCATTTTGCCCCATTCTGATTTTGGCCGTCCCTACCGCTATTCGACCCCACGGCCTGCAACTAAGCTGTGAGCCCTATAACCACTAGACAACAGTGGCAGGTTTTGACGCCATATTAACTTGCCTAGATAAAAGATGAGATTAAAATGAGTGGGTGTATGACCAAGCCGCAGCGAGCACAGGACCAGGTTGATTACGGAAACATAAGATAGGAATTCGCTTTGCAGTGTGTGCAGTTAGAGTGATATTGAGGATAGTTTCAATAAAAAAATGGGGAATACTTAAGCTTTGCCTTTAAGAGTTGAACATGATAGCGATATCCTGTCTGTAGTGCGTACTTGAGCTATTCAGTGCATACCTCTGATGGTTTGATGTTACCCAAAAAGCTAAAGGTTCGAATAGTACAATATAATTAGAAAAGTTGAAAGTGGCTTGTGTCATTGACGCTTTCTCAAATGGCTGCATACTATGTAACGGGTGTGATGTAACATGTCTTAAAGCTTGCTATGCACCCACTACGTGGCCTTAAAGGGTATATGCAATAACGTTTGTGCCTTTTGTAAAGTGTGGCTGGCTTTAAACCATGCAGCCTTTATGACAATCGCAAGTTCTCGCACCTGGTGACAATGTATTCTTGTACCACGTGTGTGCTGTATTACGAGGCACGTATAGAGGACACGTGTTTGTAAAGCATGAACGTTATTTCCACTGAATGACCAAACAGAAGTAATATGAACTAATAAGCAGAGGCGTGGCTGTGTAGTAGAACACCTGTCTACAACTTCTCACTCATTCCTTTAACATCTCCGTAGAACATCTCGCTTATCTCTTTAAATTTAATATTTTTAATTCGTATCTTTCCGATATTTACGGTCGCAATCAACGACGCACACGCTGATGCCAAAATTTTGGCGAATGGAGCTCTTTAACGCTACTGCAGTAATAAAATACACTTTTGTATCAAAGGCTACCTTGTGAACGATACAAGTATACAGAGAAAAAACATGACCACATACTTTTGAGTTCAGCACACTAAGAAATAATACAAGAAAACAAAAGAAAACAAATGACCTTTCTCTCGAACGATTCTTTGTGTCCACTGCAAGACAAAAGCGTATCTCATAGGCCTTTAGTTTGCGGGAGCTCATATCATTTCTTCCCAGCTGATTCCTTATTATCGGCGCTTCAGTTTCTTTTCGACTCCCCACTGTTTTATTTCTCCTGTTAAAACCCTTATTCTGAGTGATCATTATCGGTAATATGCAGAACGTGTACGATCTAGATTCGCCAATTCCTTTCAGGGTAATCTACAACACTAGCTATACACCTAATCACCACCTGGTCTAAACTTCTGCTTTGAAATAATAGGTAATGCCCGTTTTGTTCTGTTCAGATGTCTTCTTTGCTTAATGAAAAATATTGGCGGGTATATTTGACCTCCTTGAAACAAATAATATCAGATGAAAGGTGTAAATAGCGTATTGGTGTTCAACTGCGAAAACATCCTCTGAGACAAGTTTACCACAGACGACTCGCTTGATACTCACGCAATACGCGCTTGCGGAGTCATGGACAGCCTACGCAGAAAAAAAATATAACAGTAACCAACGAATAATTGCGGCACGACCTAGCAAGAGCAAGAAAAAGCCGCGATAAAGTAGATCATCTGTCTGACAGCGGCTGACGCATGCGGCAGTCGCGAAAGACCTGTTTCATGACGAAGATGCATCTTCGATACTCTTCAAATATTTTTACATGTAATGCGTCACGCCCCGCAAGGCCGAAAGCAGTATCAGTAATGCCTATTCGTCTACAATGTATTAGATACCGCCATCGTAACATAATCGTGCGAAACGCTAAACCTAGGTGGAATTCCTCTCCTCAAATTGATGCTACCTCCATTATTCTACTTTGATAAAAAATGCCATCGACAAATCTACATTTCAACTTGAGGTATCTTGAGAGTGCAGGCAATAAGAACGCTGCGTACCCGCAGTTGTTGTAGCGTAATATAGTGGCGGCACTCCAAAACTGGCCTGCGTACGTACAGGATTTTTTCAGTGGAAGCTCCTAAAGAGACATGAAAAAGCTCGGGTGTCCCCTAAAAAAGGTCGATTTCGCCAAAAGGGTGTAGCAATGAATGCGATAGCCACATATTCGAATGTTCTAGGAGGCAATTCAAGCATCCAGTCTCAAGTTACTTTACAAAACGCTGGTGTAGAGGCGCGTTTACACTAGAGTGACACGACACTGACACACCCCGACAGATACACGAGACAGACGCAGGCCATCGGTCGAAGTGTCATCCGCTGACAAAGTGGCTAGACCGCATTTTCACACTAGTCTGAGGACAACAACGACGCCTCAAAAGACAGCATGTCATCCTAGGTGCGCTTACAGAGAGCAACACGACACTAACTTGACCCAGACGAAGACACGAGGCAGGCGCAGACCATCGACTGATGAGTCACCCGCCGATGAAGTCGCCAGATTCCATGGTCACTCAGAGTAGACCGAAAACGACGACGATGCCTCAAAAGACAGCATGTTGTATTGTAACCTAATGACAGACTGAAAACATCAGCGAAACGCATCGGCAGACCTGTTGTCGGCGTGTCGTCGGGATATCTGAGGCTGAACAAAAATTTGCACATTTCTTTGCTTCAAATGACCACGAAGGGGGAAATCTGCGAAGATATAACGATCCCTCCCGGGGCTTCCGCAACGTTTCAATAAGTATCTTACGCACCTAACGAAAGTCTTAGCTTTCCTTTTGTGCAACCACTCCTGACCCTTGACGCTGAGGATTGTGACGGGGGCTGCGCTAGATAGCCGGAGAGGGGCCATGGCAGAGACGGCAGCATGACTGAAAATGAGGTGCAGTTGTGAAAGTTTAGTCGGTGTTGCTGCATGTACCTCCAGTATGACTACAGAATTGTCCAACAGAAGACTGAGAATGACAAGGTGCGGACGGTGTCTTCCAGAGACCACCGGCTGACTATTTGTGTCGTTGCAGTGTAATATGACGCCGACAAGACAAAAGACACTCCCAAAGAATGTCAGCAGACCAAAACAGGTGTGTCGCTCTGTATCAACGTGCCTGATGTGTAAATAAATGACAGACCGAAAACACCAACAATACGCATCGGCAGACCTGTTGTCGGCGTGTCGTCGGGAGATCTGCGGCTGAATGAAAATTAGCCCATTTCTTTGCTTCAATTGACCACGCAGGGGGAAATCTTGGGGAAGATAATGCTTTTTCCGAGGACTCCAGGGCGTTAGAATAGGCATCTTGCGCCCCCAGGGAAGTATTTTCTTAGCTTCCATTTTGCGCATTCCCACCTTGGTTCTTCGATGCCGTGGATTATAACGGGGGCTGTGCCGTATAGCCGGAGAGGGACAGTGGTGAAGCAGAAAGCATGGCTGAAAATGAGGTGCAGGAGTGCAAGTTTAGCCGGTGTCACTGCGTGTGCCTCCAGTGTGACTACTGAACTGGCCAACAGAAAACTGAGCCCGACAAGGCAGGAACAGAGTCTTTCAGAGACCATCAGCGGAGTGTGTGTCGGAGTGTAAATATGATGACCAAAAGACAAAATACCCTCCCAAAGACAGTCGCCAGACCAAATTGGTGTCTCTCTCTCTAGGAAAAACGAGCCTTAAGAGAGCATGGCCACTAGAAGTACATTTTTAAGACCACTTTTTTTGTGTAGAGATGCAGCCCGTAGCAGCTCCCACCTGCTGTGGGGGCGCAAGGTGCGCGGTGATCGTTACGGGATAAGCACTCCTCTCCTGTTTCCTCACAAGATAAGCGCGCGTGCCGACTACCCTGGCTGGTAGGGCGACGTTCGCTCCACAGATAAAAGAGGGTCGCGCATCCTTCTCCGTATATATACAGGTTTTTTCAAGAATTGTGTCCAATATTCTTTAACAATTACAGAAAGTAGGTATCTGCATGCTACTTGCGGCGTTGCCTTCCTGTGGCTCAGATGTGTGCAAACATTTACGGCAGTAATTATATAAATTAACACAATTATTTTTAACCAGTTGTGATAGCTGGTCGAGTCAAGTAGGCAAATTTAAGCCCTTCCTACGAATAGACCATAGCCACTTTGAAATTTTGGAAAAGCGGCCACTGGTAATCACGGCGGAGCGATGCAATCTGACCAACTTAGCTGGCGAAACCGAATCGGTTGCACCAAAGAACACCCATATTATTCACTTCAACAACACCTTCAACGACGGCATTGTTATTGTTAACAAAGGTTATTTTGTTATTTCTCTATTTACATTTATAATAATAATTGCATTCATCTGAAGATGCCTTCTGCCACAGGAAAGGCAACGGTGCAAGCAGACGCAGATACCTCCTTTCCGTGATTTTTATGGAATATTGATCTCATTTCTTGAAACACCTTTTACACATACATATACATATACGTGAATGACCGTGGCGGCGACGGCAAAAAGCAGCTGAGACTCCATACATTGCTGTCGTAATCGAAACCTCCCTCACGATTTTTTTTCCATGCGCCGTTGATTATCAACGGCGGCCACTGATGGAGACAGTCCAAGAAGCCTCTGCGCAGAGTTTCCCGACGTGGGGCGAGAAGATTAAAAGCCCCGAAATTCCCATGCTATCACTGAGGCTGCCGCAGCCCGTTTCCCATTATTTTGCATGGTCATTATTTCACATTCTGTGACAGATTGTGGCTACACTCTAGTTTGCCCAAGGAAAGACCTAGTCTAAAAAGAGAAGGCCAAGTTAGGCCTCTAGGTTTAACCGGCGTCGCTGTTCGTTAAGCTTTACATGGCTAGTGGGAAGTTGCTTTGTTCCCATTATATATATATATATATATATATATATATATATATATAATATTATATATATATATTATATATATATATATATATATATATATATATATATATATATATCTATTTATATCTATACTGGCATGACACTTCATTTTAGCCATTGTCCTTTGCTGCCTATTTCGCGGCACGCGGCCTCTGCCATGCAAATTCTGCTGGCGCTGCTATGTCATTATTGAAGTTTCTCTTCAGTTGAACGTTCAATCCGTGTCGCCAACACCAATGATGCGGACGGAATTCCTAAAAGAGAAACACTCGAGATTTAGTCATCGATCAAACAACCATTGGCGGTAAAACTACCGAAACTGTAGTTTGAAATTATAAGTTATCAGTCCAAACTAATTGTTTCACTTTTGCGCTCCTCTGTTAGTTCTTTATTCCAGTGTGTCAGGAGCGAATAGCTCTCGAACTAAACATTAGTCCGACAAACGCAAAGTCCCCTTAGTTCACGCTTACACTAAAATGGACTACTGAATAAAAAGAAACGAATTTTTCGAAGGGCAGAGCTAACTAACAACGCGGAAAGGTGGTCCGCTTATCATCACGCAGCTGACGAGTACACTCGCGCATTATCCGTTGCAAAAGAAAATTATTATCAACAAACGCTTCCCTCCCTGCTTGCAACTAACCCACAGAAATTTTGGCAGATGATTAGGGGAAATGAAAAAAAGGCGATAGAATTAATCCATGATACTAACAGCCGTGTACCAAAAGAAGAGTGTTGTGTCAATTTAAGCTCTGTGTTTTCATCATGGTTTGTTAAACCTACAGCACTTTCCTTTCCCGATACCCCCCCTCACAACTTTGTTCCCATGGAACCCCTTTTATTTGACTGTGCCGGCATACAAAAATTGATAGAAAACATGAAATTAGACAGTGCTCTAGGTGAAGACGATATCTGTGCAAAGTATTTGAATAATACCTCTGTTTTACTCATCTGTCATTATATGTAAGCTTTTCACACAGTCTTTGGAATGTCATTGCCTCCCGGGTGACTCGAAAGCGGGAAAGGTGGTTCCTCTTCACAAATCAGGTGGCGTTCATAACCACCGCAATTACAGGCCCATATCGTTAACAAGTATAGCGTGTAAGCTCATGGAACACGTCATCTACTCCAACATAATCACTTTTTTAGAAAACAACTCGTTTCTTAGTTATCACCAGCATGCATTCCGGAAACAGTACTCCTGTGAGACCCAACTTCTCTGCTTTACTAATGACCTTTTTCTTGCCATTGACGCTTCTTCCCTTGTTGACTCTATTTTTCTCGACTTTGCTAAAGCTTTTTGACACTGTATGCCATAAACTGCTACTGCTAAAACTAAGCAAACTTAATCTTGATGCTAACATAATAAAATGGATTGAATGCTTTCTAATAGACCGCTCCCAATTTGTAACTGCGAGTGAATCCAACTCCCCTCTCTCACCCGTAACCTCTGGCGTCCCCCAAGGATCCGTTCTTTGCCCACTACTTTTCCTGATTTACATTAACGATTTGCCACATAACATCTCTTTTTCTATTAAACTTTTCGCCAATGATTGTGTTATTTACCGTGAAATTAAAACCCCTTCTGACCACCTTGCCCTTCAGTGTGACTTAGACAATGTTTCCTCTTGGTGCGATACTTGGCTAATGAACTTTAATGTTACTAAATGCAAGGTAATGAGAGTTTCACGTCGAACATGTTATATTTCTACTAACTACGTACTTAATAATTCTCCCCTTACCAAAGTTAGCTCTTGCAAGTACCTTGGCGTTACAATTTCTGACAACCTTTCCTGGCAGTCTCACATTGACCTTATTAAAAACAATGCTAACCGCACACTTGGTTATTACGCCGTAACTTCTCCCCTGCCCGATGCAACTAAAACTTCTGCTCTATAAAACATAGTCCGACCAAAGCTAGAATATTCCTTACGTGTATGGGATCCCCACGTAAACATCCATATCCGTAGCATCGAAGCAATTCAAAATCGCGCCGCTCGTTTCATTTTGTCGAACTATTCCCGTACAGCAGCGTAACCCATATGAAGTCAACTTTAAATCTACATAGCCTATCATTTCGCCGCAAAATCTCGCGCTTGTGCCTCTTCCACAAGTTGTACCATACCATGCACTCACTGAGTAACTCGCTTTTTTTGCCGCCATCTTACAATTCATCCCGTAGCAATCACCACTTCAAAGTTGGAATTACAAGCAGCCGTACAAACCTCTATTTTAATTCATTCGTGCCCAAAACAAGCATGGGCTGTAATCACCGGCCCTCTTCCATCGCATCCATCACTGACCCGGCGAACTTCAAGAGTACCATAAACGCATACCCTTTTTAAACATGCTCCATTTGTTTGTGCAGATTGTTACTTGTTTTTCCACCACTCCTCTCTGTTACGCCTTGTGCATTGAGAGAAAATAAATGAAATGAAATGAAATATGCCAATAAACAAGTAAAAGACAAAAATCCTCTCAAAGAAAAGCGAATGTGTTTAGATAATGAAAATTAGAAAACAACATTGAAAAAAGTGGCATCTCTCAACTCCACATGACTTGCTAGAGAGCTAGTGATTACTATGTAAACTTAGTGAAGCAAGTGTAATGTTTCAGTGAGTCAACACAACTTTTAGGTAACCTGAAGGCCTACACATGTACTCTGCTGACACCTTGATTGAATTTCTACGACGACTTTTTTAAGTATGTACTTGAAATAGCCAGAATACGCGAGTAATGAGTTCAGCTGGGCAGATAAAGAAATAAAAAAGATAAAAACTTACCGAAAAAGAAAATGCGCCATTTGATGAGTTTTTTCCAGTTCTGTGCTCACAAACGGTTGCTTAAGCAGAAAATAAAATAACCTGCCATTACCACCGTCACACTACTATTTTAAATGACCTCACATTGGTCACAGCCAAACTAGACTGCACCTGCGCGCTCCCTTCTTACAGCTTTCACAATGATTGTAGTACATGCATCTCGCCACTGGTTTGAGGGGCGCTGCGACCCCGCCGTAATCCGCCGCGCCATACAATGCGCGAATACGAGTTCGAGCGCATTTCTCCACTCACCGCGTGTTGAAAAACAAGTTGCTTAATCATTCAAGACGCACAAATGGTTTATAGCATTGCTCATACCAGATGATGCTGGGCTTGAACCTGTACACTTCTGAAGAGTGCACTTTAATGGCAGTGTCACAAGCCCCGAAGTGCGCGCATGATCGTAGCCTCTGTGATAGAAAGTGGCATACCACACACTCCTTACAAAATTGTCTGGGTACGCTCAATGATTTATTCCTTCACATTCTAATTGATGAAACAGAAACATGACCTTTTTCTTCCCTTTCTATGCAGCTGCTGCGATTTTCTTAACGCATGCGTGGTGCTTCGCGATAATATTGGGATGCATTTTGTCTTTTTTCAGCAATCGCTGCACTTTCTCGCATTTTGAACGAGGCTGCGACGCTTAGGAGCACAATCGTCCTATCATGGTCTGGTATTCACCCGCCCGATAAACTTCTCTGTTTATTGTTTGCATACGAGCACTTGCTGCTTTTTGTTCAGTGAAAGTGTCTTGTGAAGTTGCAACACCAGTTCTGTTTTGTTGGTCTCCACTTTTCGCTTCCTAGATGTTTTACGTAGGGGCCAAACTCGCGAAGTAGGATCTTTGTAAGGCTTCTATGCACTTGAAATTATATAGGAAAGATCATCATCATCGTCATCAACAACAACATCATCATCATCATCAGCCTGACTACGTCCACTGCAGGACAAAGGCCTCTCCTATGTTCCGCCAGTTAACCCGGTCCTGTGCTTGCTGCTGCCAATTTATACCCGAAATCTTCTTAATCTCATCTGTCCACCTAACCTTCTGTCGTCCCCTAACCCGCTTGCCTTCTCTGGGAATCCAGTTAGTTACCCTTAGCGACCAGCAGTTATCCTGTCTACGCGTTACATGCCCGGCCCATGTCCATTTCTTCTTGATTTCAGCTATGATATCCTTAACCCCCGTTTGTTCCCTAATCCACTCTGCTGTCTTCTTGTCTCTTAAGGTTACACCTACCATTTTTCTTTCCATTGCCATAGGAAAGATAGTTCTAGAAAAGAGTTGGCGGTCGCACAGTCAGAATTAAGTTTTCTGATGTGGAACGCAGGCACATAGTCATCATCGCGCAAGTGTTTGCTGCATACGACTGTCGATGCAGACTTGTCGTTGATAATCAGGTTGTCTCTCGCAATATTTTTCGTCACTTGCTGCCCATTTCAGTATTGTTTGGGAATTGGTGAAAAGATACACCGGGTGTTTTTCCCGAGAGACTTGCAATACAGAACCCGGACGATCGAGTGGCTGTGACGGAACACAGCACAGCCAGCTAATATATATCCATGTGCATAATGCGCGCACTGAAGGTTTGCGGCTGCCTTCTCTGCTCAAAAAATTACTGTAGACTGAACACTAACGAAGCATTGATTGAAATGCAGCTATGGTGGGTAAATATCCAAATAAAGCAAGCTACCCTAGAAATAAAAGTCAATTCACAACGACCTGCTTGTAGCAATAAGCCACAAGAGAATATACACAGTTTATTCGGAAACAAAAGCTGCTTACTTGCCGAAAAGTCGTAATGTTGTCAATTTCTATGTCTAAACATCTTGTTCTACGAGCTATATAAAGATATTGCAGAACTCATTTACACTACAGTTTTAGTTCCTGGGCAAGCGGCTTGCGAGCGTAAGCAGCTGTGTACTTCGTTCGAATAATTCATGGACGCGGCTTGCAGTACAAAGGAATGCTAAAAGGGCTTGGGGTCTCCGAAATCAGTGTTTCCAAGTGGCTTTAACACCTTCACAACGCACACCACCACTCTCTGTGCGTGCCTTCCGAAGACGTTATTCAGCAGCAAGGGCCCCCTCTTTCTTTTTTTACTTTCTTTCTCCTTATACGCACTTTTTTAGCCATTATATCTAACAAACGTACGTGTTCGAAAGAGTTGTCAGGCTGCAGGCAGCAGATTGATTGATTGATATGTGGGGTTTAACGTCCCAAAACCACTATATGATTATGAGAGACGCCGTAGTGGAGGGCTCCGGAAATTTAGACCACCTGGGGTTCTTTAACGTGCACCCAAATCTGAGCACACGGGCCTACAACATTTCCGCCTCCATCGGAAATGCAGCCGCCGCAGCCGTCCGGGAGTGAAGGGAGTGTCACGGGGTCGTGAGTGAAGGGAGTGTCACGGGGTCGTCCGGGAGTGTCACGGGGTCGTGACGTGGCCGAAGACAGGAGACTTCGTGTTGGGATTTTAACTGTTTATTTGGGCAAACCTGTGCCGGTAAACAGAAAGTCCAATTACAGCAGCAGTCTCGCACAGATAGCAGTCTCAGACTGATAGCGGCGAACGGAGCGTCGGCCTTCGATCAACTACTGACAAGCGGCGAAGCGCGTTGGCATTTATACTCCCGCCGTCGAATGTTCTAGCGCTACCGCTGGCGGCGGCGTACGTTCCGGAACAATCTGTACCAT
Source organism: Rhipicephalus microplus (assembly GCF_013339725.1). Taxonomy (NCBI): domain Eukaryota; kingdom Metazoa; phylum Arthropoda; class Arachnida; order Ixodida; family Ixodidae; genus Rhipicephalus; species Rhipicephalus microplus. Next base: position 17,962 of record NW_023613788.1, read on the forward strand.
TCGCACAGTGGGCGTGATCTTATCGAAATGATCTACTACAGTCCGGAACCCTCTCGAAAACTGCAGGCGCGGTTTGCGCTGTGAATCGTGTGGTGTTTTGGGACGATAACAAAAGCTTGGGAAATGGAACGTGGCATTGCCCCCCTCTGAAAAAGGCATCGTCTCGATGCTTTAACTAAAGATGATGGTACAATAATAATGCAAGAAAGTACAATGAATAAATTACAATACAACAATAATACAAAAAACACTGTTTCAGTTTGTTAACGCGCATGAAACGGCTTTAGGCGTGCGACATGGACGACTTCAGGTCGCGATCGGCGTCGTTGAGAGTTCGTGATGCCGTCGGGGACAACCTCGTAATCAAGTGGGCCGAGACGTCGAACCACCCTGTAGGGTCCGAAGTACCGTCGCAGAAGCTTTTCACTTAGTCCACGTCGGCGTATCGGCGTCCACACCCAAACACGTTCACCGGGCTGGTATTCCACGAAGCGTCGTCGAAGGTTGTAACGGTGGCTGTCGGTCGTCTGTTGATTCTTGATACGGAGCCGCGCAAGTTGTCGGGCTTCTTCGGCGCGATGAAGGTACTCGCTCACATCGATGTTTTCTTCGTCGGTGACGTTGGGTAACATGGCATCGAGCGTCGTTGTCGGGCTCCTTCCGTAGACCAATTTGTATGGAGATATCTGCGTCGTCTCCTGCACCGCCGTGTTGTATGCGAAGGTCACATACGGAAGAATGGCGTCCCACGTCTTGTGTTCGACATCGACGTACATTGACAGCATGTCGGCGATCGTCTTGTTAAGCCGCTCGGTGAGGCCGTTGGTCTGTGGGTGGTACGCTGTCGTCCGGCGGTGGTTTGTTTGGCTGTATGCCAAGATCGCTTGAGTTAAGTCGGCAGTGAATGCCGTTCCTCTGTCGGTGATAAGGACCTCCGGGGCGCCGTGACGTAGGACGATATTTTCGACGAAGAACTTAGCTACCTCGGATGCACTGCCTTTTGGCAGGGCTTTTGTCTCGGCGTAGCGGGTGAGGTAGTCGGTAGCTACCACGATCCACTTGTTTCCGAAAGCCGACGTCGGGAACGGCGCCAGTAGGTCCATACCAATCTGCTGGAAAGGTCGGCATGGTGGATCTATTGGCTGCAGAAGTCCCGCTGGCCTTGTCGGCGGTGTCTTGCGTCGCTGACAGTCCCGGCATGTCCTCACATAACGAGTGACGTCGGCGGTAAGACGCGGCCAGTAGTACCTTTCTTGTATCCTCGCGAGCGTGCGAGAAACACCGAGGTGCCCTGCTGTCGGATCGTCGTGGAGGGCCTGCAGGAGTTCTGGTCGCAGAGCTGAAGGCACCACAAGGAGGTACTTAGCCCGAAGCGGTGAAAAGTTTTTCTTTTGTAGAAGACCGTTTCGTAGAAAAAACGACGCAAGTGCGCGCTTGAATACCTTTGGGACTTCGGCGGTCCTGCCTTCGAGGTATTCTATTAGGGCCTTAAGTTCCGGGTCGGCCCGCTGTCGTTCAGCGAAGTCGTCGGTAGTTATCGTTCCCAAGAAGTAGTCGTCATCCGGGTCGTCGAATAGCGGTTGGTCCACAGGCGCACGAGAGAGACAGTCGGCGTCGGAGTGTTTTTTGCCGGACTTGTAAATGACAGTAATGTCATATTCTTGAAGTCTCAGGCTCCATCGTGCGAGGCGACCTGAAGGGTCCTTCAAAGTGGCTAGCCAACACAAGGCGTGGTGGTCGCTCACAACTTTGAAGGGCCTGCCGTAGAGGTATGGGCGAAATTTCGACGTAGCCCAGATGATGGCGAGGCACTCCTTTTCTGTTGTGGAATAATTTGCTTCTGCTTTGGATAGCGATCGGCTGGCGTAACTAATAACCCTTTCAAGTCCGTCAGCCCTCTGCACAAGAACGGCGCCAAGACCTACGCTGCTTGCGTCAGTATGTATTTCTGTCTCGGCGAATTCGTCGAAATGGGCAAGTAACGGAGGCGTCTGGAGGCGATGTTTGAGCTCCTGGAAAGCGTGTTCCTGTGGCGTTTCCCACTTGAATTCCACGTCGGCCTTGGTAAGGTTAGTGAGAGGATCGGCGATGCGGGCGAAGTTTTTCACGAACCGCCTATAATAGGCGCACAGGCCCAGAAATCGGCGCACGGCTTTCTTGTCAGTGGGCGGCGGGAAGTCGGCGATGGCGGCTGTTTTCCGTGGATCAGGACGAACTCCAGACTTGCTGATAACGTGCCCCAGAAACAAGAGCTCTTCATACGCAAATCTGCACTTTTCTGGCTTCAGTGTGAGTCCGGAAGTCTTGATGGCTTGAAGTACAGCTTCAAGGCGTCGAAGATGCTCGTCGAAACTCGAGGAAAACACGACGACGTCGTCCAAGTACACAAGGCAAGTCTGCCACTTCAATCCTGCCAGTACTGTGTCCATAACGCGTTGAAAAGTTGCAGGCGCTGAGCAAAGGCCGAAGGGCATCACTTTAAACTCGAAGAGGCCGTCCGGTGTTATAAACGCCGTCTTCTCTCGGTCTCTTTCGTCGACTTCGATTTGCCAATAGCCAGTCTTGAGGTCCATTGACGAAAAGTACTTGGCGTTATGGAGCCGATCAAGTGCGTCGTCTATTCGTGGGAGAGGATACACGTCCTTTCTTGTGATTTTGTTCAGGCGGCGATAATCGACGCAGAAACGTAGGGTCCCATCCTTTTTCTTCACTAACACCACGGGGGATGCCCATGGGCTCTTGGACGGCTGGATAATGTCATCCCGCAGCATTTCATCAACTTGTCTCTTCATGGCCTCACGTTCTCGCGTCGAAACCCTGTATGGACTCTGACGGAGTGGTCTGGCATTTTCTTCGGTTATAATGCGATGTTTCGTGATTGGGGTCTGCCGAATTTTCGATGACGACGAAAAGCAATCTTCGTATTGCAGGAGCAGGGCCTTGAGCTGTTCTTGCTTATCGTTCGGAAGTCTGGGATTGACGTCGAAAGCTATGGGAGGGGCTTGGTGCCTCTGAGCAGGTTCCGCAAAATCGGCGAGGGCGAAAGCACTGGTGGCTTCGACAATTTCTTCGATGTATGCGACCGTTGTTCCTTTGTTCACATGTTTGTACTCATTGCTGAAATTCGTTAGCATAACCGTTGCTTTGCCTCCCCGCAGCTCTGCAATTCCTCTTGCGACGCAAATATTTCGGGTGACCAACAGATGCTGACTGCCTTCAACGACGCCTTTGAAGTCAGGTGATTCAGGAGCGCCGACTGAAATAATGACGCTTGAGCGAGGCGGAATGGTGACTTGTTCTTCCAGCACATTCAAGGCATGGTGTCCAGACGGCGTGCGCGGCGGTAGTGCTTCTTCTGTGGATAACGTTATCGACTTTGTTTTTAGGTTGATGACAGCACCATGGAGGCATAAGAAGTCCATGCCAAGGATGACATCTCTCGAGCAATGCTGTAGGACTATGAAGTCTGTAGGATAAATACGGCCGCTAATGGTGACTCTTGCTGTGCAGATTCCTGCAGGCGTTACGAGATGACCTCCGGCTGTGCGGATTTCAGGGCCTTTCCAAGCTGTCCTAACTTTCTTTAACTTCGTGGCGAACGACCCACTGATGACAGAATAGTCGGCTCCAGTATCGACGAGAGCGGTCACACTGTGGCCGTCGATAAGAACGTCGAGGTCGCTAGTTCGCCGTCTCGCATTACAGTTAGGGCGTGGCGTCGGGTCACGGCTGCGTCGGCTTGTTCCGCTGCTTCCACGTTGCGTCGTCAGGCCACCTTCAGTAAGTGAGCTTTCGCCGTCAGGGCTTTGCCTGGTTGGCGTTGTGTTCGGAAAGCTTCGTCGCGGCGTCGTCGGAGGATCTTCGGTAGTTCGTCGCACAGCAACCGCACCTCCACCGGTTGCTGCCCTTAGTTTCCCGGATACGGGCTAGGAGACCGGCCCCGCGTTGGGCCAGAGTACTGTCGGTGGTGCGGTGACGTGCGGCGGCTGGGCGACGGCGAACACGAAGGGCTTCGTGGTGTCCACCGAGTTCCTGTCAGGTAGTCGGCGATGTCACGTGGTCGTTCTCTTGGCTGCGGACGTGGTGCATCGACGGCGAAGCCACGCAGTCCCATCTGTCGGTACTGGCAACGGCGGTAAGTGTGCCCGGCCTCGCCGCAGTGGTAGCACAGTGGGCGGTGGTCAGGGGTGCGCCAAACGTCGGTTTTCCTCGGCGCACTGCGCTGGCCCGCTGGTGAACGGTAGGTCATCGGTGGGGGTGGTGGCGGCGGTGGTGTCTGGCGACGGAAGTGCGACGGGGCGGCGTTTTGGCGTGGACGGGGAGGAGCGTTGTGGCGCACTGCAGCGGCGTAGCTCATAGTTTCTGGCTCGGGCAGCGGTGTATGGGGAATTCGAAGTGATTGCCGAACTTCTTCTCGCACAATGTCGGCGATCGAATCCACTTGAGGTTGCGCCGAAGGCAACAGTTTGTGCAGCTCTTCCCGCACGATCGCTCGGATCGTTTCACGCAGGTTTTCGGAGTCACTGGTTTGAGCAGCAGCGCATTCTGGAGTCAGGCGACGATTATACTGTCTGGTGCGCATGTCAAGGGTTTTTTCGATGGTGGTCGCCTCGGATACAAATTCTTGGACGGTGTTCGGTGGATTCCTCATTAGTCCCGCGAAGAGCTCCTGTTTGACCCCTCGCATGAGGAAACGAACTTTCTTCTCCTCAGGCATGTCTGGGTCAGCGTGACGAAATAGGCGGGTCATCTCCTCTGTGAAAATTCCAACCTTCTCATTCGGTAGCTGAACCCGGATCTCTAGTTGAGCAGCGGCCCTTTCTTTGCGAGCGACGCTCGCGAACGTTTGCAGAAATGCGCCGCAGAAGACATCCCACGTTCGGAGCGTGGACTCACGATTCTCTAGCCAGGTCCTTGCGGTGTCTTCCAGGTAGAAGTACACACGCCGGAGCTTTTCTTCGTTGTCCCAGTGGTTGAGGGCGGCCACACGGTCGTATGTTTCTAACCAGGACTCCGGGTCTTCGAACGATGACCCATGAAAAATTGGTGGTTCCCTGGGTTGATGCATGACCATCGTGGGCAGGGATGCGGCGGTTGTCATTGTCGCTGCAGTCGCGGTCATGGCCTTGGTCTTCCGCGCCTTGTCTTCTAGAATCCCGTACTCCGGTGGTAGCCCTTGCTGTCGGCGGCTTGTTCGCTGCTCCTGGTTGGCGTCGGTGTCTTCTCCGCGACGTGGGCTGGGTTCACGGCTTGACGGGGGCGTGCGGTACATGAACGAAGCAGCACCTCCACCAGATGTCACGGGGTCGTGACGTGGCCGAAGACAGGAGACTTCGTGTTGGGATTTTAACTGTTTATTTGGGCAAACCTGTGCCGGTAAACAGAAAGTCCAATTACAGCAGCAGTCTCGCACAGATAGCAGTCTCAGACTGATAGCGGCGAACGGAGCGTCGGCCTTCGATCAACTACTGACAAGCGGCGAAGCGCGTTGGCATTTATACTCCCGCCGTCGAATGTTCTAGCGCTACCGCTGGCGGCGGCGTACGTTCCGGATCAATCTGTACCATTCGCACAGTGGGCGTGATCTTATCGAAATGATCTACTACAGTCCGGAACCCTCTCGAAAACTGCAGGCGCGGTTTGCGCTGTGAATCGTGTGGTGTTTTGGGACGATAACAAAAGCTTGGGAAATGGAACGTGGCAATATGTGGGGTTTAACGTCCCAAAACCACTATATGATTATGAGAGACGCCGTAGTGGAGGGCTCCGGAAATTTAGACCACCTGGGGTTCTTTAACGTGCACCCAAATCTGAGCACACGGGCCTACAACATTTCCGCCTCCATCGGAAATGCAGCCGCCGCAGCCGTCCGGGAGTGAAGCAAGCGTAGCAAATCGGTCGGTTATCAGGCGTCCTCCAGGGATTGGCGACTGGTGCGGCCGCCCAAGGTGCAGTATAAGCAGCCGGGTGTGCGGGCTGTGAGCGCGTGGTGTAGGGTGGTTGCGGGTGCCTACGTACAGCGTCTGCATATGTGAGCGGCGCGGCTACGGGCTGCATCTCTTGCGAAAAGGCGACAGGAGGCGCCACAGGATGCGTTGCATAGGTGAGGGGCGCGGCCACAGGCTGAACGGCTGGCGGATAGGCGACAGGAGCGCCTACCGGCTGTGCAACACCCGGGCAGTGACCACGGCTAGAAAGAGGTGGTTCGTAGTGCGCAAGAGGAACAGCTTGTGCAACCTCTTCCGATATAGCAGTGCGAAGCGGGGCAGGCAGACGGGTGGTGGTCTCGTGAGTAAAGGGCACTAGGGAAAGTTGGCGGGCGACTTCCTCACGGACGAAGGCTCGGACTTGCTGAAGCAATGGTGAATTGTCGGGCATGGAGTCGAAACTGGACAGCGACTCACCACCAGGCTGAGGCTGCCTAGTCAGAGTGCGTTGCTTCTTCAGCTCGTCGTAGCTCTGACACAAGCTGACGACTTCAGAAACTGTGCTTGGATTCCTTGCCAAGAGCATTTGAAATGCGCCATCGTCGATGCCCTTCGGGATGTTTTTGACCTTGTCAGATTCGGGCATGGTGTCATTCACACGTCGGCAAAGGTCGACGACGTCCTCAATATAGCTGGTAAAGGTCTCGCCAGTCTGCTGAGAGCGGACGCGCAAGCGCTGTTCTGCCCTCTGCTTGCGGACAGCCGGCCGACCGAACACTTCAGCACATAACGTCTTGAAGACGCTCCATGTGGGGATGTTGTGTTTGTGGTTATTAAACCACAATTCGGTGACGCCAGTGAGATGAAATATCACGTGGCCCAGCTTGTCGGCTTCATCCCACTTATTGTTGGCGCACACCAGTTCGTAGTGCTCGAGCCAGTCTTCAAAGTCGGTCTCACCCGCACCGCTGAAGACCTTCGGCTCCCGTAGCCTAAGATGGCCAGGGTAGTTGAACTGGAGCAAAGGCGTCGATGCAGTGGCGTTGGCAGTCATGACAGGTACTAGCGTGCGGCTTCGCAGCTCCAGGGTGTAGCAACGGGGATTAACAGCACCTTCCACCGAATGTGAGGAGGTTTATTAGCTGTTAAAGACAGCGACGAGACAGCGTGAAGAACCGTCCAGCGATCGGCACAGCAACAAAGCGAAGCACGAGCCGAGAGAGCCGGGCGTTGGCGATGCTGCTCGCTGCAGGCACATCTTCTTTACAAGTCTATCTGTTTCTTTGAGTGTTGCTAGAAATTGTTGAATCACGCTTCTCTTACGGTGGTAGCCATGGCAGTCCCCCTGCCAGATGATGTACTGAGTGTGCGGATTACTCATGCCCACCTTGGTTAATGCGACCATAAGGCTTCTTAAGTGTGTGTGAGCGAGAGCGATGTGTACACCGCTCAACCTCCGTGACTCTGCTATTGTAGCCGGCGAGAACATTCGAAAGCGTGGCTTCAAGTTTGTTTTGGATAATTGTCGCTCGGGCTACCCGCTTACCGTTGAGAATTAAGGTGAGATGGTGCTCAAATTTTTCTCGACGAATCGCTCTAGTGTTTGCGCGATGGTTCGTTCAAGCATTAGCAGTAACTGCCGTTCAAGTATGGTTTCAATCGTATCGTGGAGTTGCTGCTGCGGTACAAACTCTACAGGCCAAACGGGTGCGGAGGCGGTAGGTGGTTGCAACGATGGTGAGGCTAGTTCATTGTCTGGAGCTTTTCGTTTAGGGAAGTGGGGGGAGGAGGCGGAGTTGGCGTGGAGGTCAGCAAAGCAAAGAAGAGGACGGAGGTTGCTGGGCAAGTTGTGTCTGAAGAGCAGCGTTTTCAACGCTCAGTTCTTGTACTAACGTACAGAGTGAACGCAGCTCCAGTGTGATAGTACTTAGCATGGTTTCTTTATTAAGTGTGGCCTTTTGTGTAGTTGTAGGGCTGTATTATTAAACGAGCAGGTTGGGAGGCAACGCTAGCCAAGCTCGCCCTGCCGCGTTGATAGAGTGGCTAAGGTACTCGGCTGCTGACCCGCAGGTGGCGGGTTCGCATTCCGGCTGCGGCGGCTGCATTTCCGATGGAGGCGGAATTGTTGTAGGCCCGTGTGCTCAGGTTTTGTGCACGTTAAAGAACCCCAGGTGGTCAAAATTTCCGGAGCTCTCCACTACGGCGTCTCTCAAATTCATATGGTGGTTTTGGGACGTCAAACCCCACACATCCATCAATCAATCAATGCTAGCCAAGCTTAACGTAGGGGTGGAGAGGGTGAGACCGGGTTGCAGCTGCTGAAGGGGGGGGGCGACACCATCCGAAGCCTCGGGCGCCGCAGATACCAATAGGAGCTCCTGGGGCTGATTCTTGCACCACCGCTTCGATTGGCTGCGTGAGCCACGGCGCTTAGAGGTTGGACTGAGACTGCGGGAGAGGGTGTCACTAGGCGTCACCTCCTGGCGTTACGGATGAGCATCTTGCGACGAAATTGTGGTTTAAAGGTACTGTTGCTGGAGTTTAGCTTTTTGTTGGCGATGGTAAATGAGAAGGCAAGTTGTCTGATTGAGGGTTGAGGACAGGTTTTGGCACCTTTCTTGTGGGCTTGGCCGCACAGAAGACACTTAAGGGTGCCTAGATGAGCAGTAGCAGGGTTGGGTGTGCCACACAGCGGGCAGATTACGGTATTTGATTTGGGGCAGACATCCGAACGGTGGCCGACTGCCCCGCATTTGTCGCAGACCTCAGTGCGCTTCTTATGTAGGTAATATTTGTATTCGGCTTTTCGATAGTAGATATGGAAAGGGACTTGGTCGCGATCAAATACAATGAGTAAGGTGTTTGTCTTTCCCATTCGGCGAGCTTGTAGTATCGTGGGGTTGTGGTCATTAACATTACTTGCTGAAACGTCTTCAGGAGAGTCGTAGGGGGAAAAATTAAGGATCACTATCTTTCCTGTGTTCTCTGGGGAAGTAACGTAGGCTCGACCGTCATAGATTTCGGCGTTGGATAGATAAGGTGTGCTTACTACGATGAGATTAGCTTCAACGCATGTGCGATAAATGTCCTCTGAGTAGCGTTGCATGCAGATTTACTTCACGTAGAAGAGCATCGCGCAGTTGTGCTTCCTCTACTTTGGAGAGGTTGAGGCCGTCCCTCGGGCGAATCACAACTTTGACGTGATCATCTGGCAGACGTGGTTGCCTGGGTTTGCGAGGGAGACGCTGGACAGATCCGTTCGGCATTTGGGTATCGGACGCAATTTCCTGGCCAGTTGGCAATGCCGGAGCGTTCGATGCCTGCTTGCGTTGCTTGTTTCTGTGGCTAGAGATCGATCCGGCTCCGAGAGTAGCGTCTTCGGGAGAAATATCAGTTCCTTTGACTGCGACCACTTCCATGGTTAACACGGCTGCGATTTCTGAAGGTGGGGTTCAACCTGGGTGAGCCAGATGGAGTTTGGTGGCACCGGCGTCGCAGCGAGGAGCAGTTGTGGCAGCCGCCACGCCAGCATCAGGTTATAATGGGTGCTGGGGTGGTTCCAGTCGTCGACAAGAGGATTGAAGATATCCAGAAGTAGGTGCTCAACTCTGCCTCTTCCACATGCAGAAGCGAGTGGGTGTGCTGTGGTTCAACGAACATGATGCACTGGTGAAGACATGAATAGCGTCGCATACGTCGTCAAACACTTACCACCAGACAGTGGCACATACTCACGGGCGGGTATGTGCCATTGGTATGAAGGTATGTGCCACAGGTGATGAACATTTAGCATCTACCCAGGAACGACGAGAACATACATAGGCAATTTTAACGCGCGAGCGTCAAGAAACACCCGACATCAGTAGTGCCGACCCAACGAATGCAAAGAATAAATGTCAATGTCCCAGCAGAAATCAAACACAAGAATTCTGCGTGGTATTGAAGCAGTTTACCACAGAGCTACGCCAGGTCCCAGAACTATTTTTCAAATAGACTAATCTTCGTGAAACGTCAATTGTCGTTGCAGTGCTGCCTATCCAGTTTTATAAACATTACATATGTACTCGTTTGATACAGCTGTCACGTCAGATTAACGTAAATTGTGGTTTCTTGACATGCGCTGAAGTTGATTTATAAAGCAGTGTCCAGGGCTAGCATCCTCGCGAGCATCAGCGCTTCATATCAGCTTCTGTTGTTGCTAATACGCATGCCAGTTCGCATCGTTGGGCAAGTGCAAACAACTGGTTATATAAAAATCTGCAACTCTTCAACGTACATCTGTGCGTGCAACATTTGTAGATATATTTAGCGTCATTTCATGACGTGTACTCAATGAAAATTTGCAACACAGTCACCTTCCTTCCACATGCTTCGCATAACGTCGATTCCTAGGTACCTTGAATCTGCCGAATTTTTTTATCATCGCTAGCTTCAGAAAAGCTAATCTAAACCTATTTGTTTACAACAGCAGGCCTGTTGAGATCAAAGGCACTATAGATGTTGGTGTTCGATATTACGAGCAACGCTTTTCTCTGGCTCTGGTCATAGCAAAAGGTACTGGAAGAGCTAGGATGCCAACATTGTTTGGTCGGAACTGGCTAAACAGAATTAAATTACATGGCATGAAGTGATGTGCATTCAGCGTGTGTCAAATTCAGTTCCTGTAACAAAAATGTACAGCGAAGTGTTTGAACCAGGCTCTGACACTACCAAGGCATTTAAGGCATGTATCAAGCGCAAATAGGGAGCCAACATGACTGCCTGTTTTAGGGTGGTGTCAGCCTTTGACACACTAAGTGCCGCCAGCGCTCTTCCACCCGCCACCACAAATTGTTGCCCAATGACAATGCTACGCTATTACGCCAAATTGTGGCCCACACTGCATCTACGCTCAGCTCCGTTTCATCATCGTGAATATGACCCGGCGTCGGTGTCAACACGGAGCAGTAGATGCATCAGGCGTGAAGTGTGTCCGTTGGTGGCGTCCAGCGTCGGCATCAACACGAAACAGTTGATGTGTTAAGTGCGAAGTGTAATCGTCGGTGTCGTACAGCATCGGCGTCCAGACAAAACGTCAAGCGTGAATTGTACGCGTCAAACGTGAAACGTAACCGTCGGCGTCGTACACTGCCGGCGTCAACACGAAACAGTAAATACATTAAATACATCAAATACCCAGGAAGCACGAAAAATCGCAGCGTATCAACGGAGTGAATGATGATGAGTGGGCCGAAGTTTGTCGGTCCGTCCGCGCTTCCGTCCATCCATTCATTCTTGCTTCCGTCCATCCACCCGGCCGTCCGTGCGTGCGTGCGTTCATCCGTCCGTGCACCCATCCGCCCGTCCGACCTCGCGTTTGTTCCTCTGTGGATCCATCTGTCTGCGCATCCGTCCGTTCATGCGTCAAACAGACAGACGAAGGATGGACGGAGCCAGCGGATGATTCATGATTTGCCGATAAAACCCTGCAAAGCTTCGCCCCGCTCATCATCATTCACTTCGTAGACATGGTGCGAGATGGTTACTACATACTTGCATACATACAGGCGACGACCAATCCACGCCTTAAGAGTTTCGCGCCTAAAGAATCTTGGAACATTCACGAGCTGAATAACGGCGAGTGGGGAGAAGCAGGCAGACGGACGGATGGACGCATGAACGCATGGTCGTGTTGACACACGCACACACGGACGGACGAATTGACGATTACGTTTCGATCTTGATGCATGTAACATGTTGACGCCGACGCTGCATGACGCCACCGACGGCTATGTTTTGAGCTTGATGCATTTAACCTTGTTTACTCGACGCTGGATGCCATTGACGGTTTCATTTCGCGCTTGACGCACATAGGTGTCCGTGTTGACGCCGACACTGTACGACACCACCGACGGTTGTATTTCGCGCTTGGTGCATCTAATACTTCGTGTTGACGCTAATGCCGGACGCCACCCACACTTTGCACTTGATATACGTATCCAAGGTTTTTGTCTTAATAAGATAGTAGCCTGAAAAATGCGCTTTGAAAGTACCTTGAAAGTCACAACTAGCCTTGCATACGACGATTAGCAGGGAGGGTGTGGGGGGGGGGGTTGAACAGCTGGGCCCAAAATGACGGCGCACAAACAAATTACGCTAAATTCGGCAGAACCTGGCAACAGCGTGCCTGATGGCCCGCTTATTTTGGCTGAGTTTTTTATGGACACCTATTGAGATGTCTCCACCCTATATAAAGCGGTCATGTAGGTGCCCTAAACGCAAAGACTGTGTTGCACCAGTGTTTTAAGGCGTGTTAAGTGCCATATGCTCTTCGTGATCAGGCGGAGGAGGAATTGTTGATCAAGGAAAAAGCAGGAATAATATGCCGAGTAATGCATAGTGCTTAGGCGTCTCCTCTGGTTATTTTGCCTAAAAAGAGAGAGCTTCGTCTATGCGGTTACTAACGCGTCACTCTCACTCCGGCAGTTCAAGTTAACCACTATCCTCTGTGCTTACCAGAGGACAGTTTAACGACTCTGCAAGGTGGAACCATCTTCTCGGTCATTGACCTATCAAAGGCTCGTCTACAACCTCAGTTAGATGTGCAAGCACAAGAATTACTGACGGTGAATACACACCTTGGCCTTTTTAGGTTTCAGCGACTGCTTTAGGGCCGGTTCACGATAGCGGCAAGCATGTCTTAACGGCGCAGTGCCGTAGACTAGAGTTACTGTATATGCTATATTTAGGTAGCAGAGTTGCGCCACTGTTTTTCGGGCGCCGCTCGCTTCGCCTACAGAAGTTCAGCGCCCCTATTCGCCGAGCGCCATCACATGGTCCTATATAATCGTTTGCACTGCAGAGAAGCCCACGCTACGCAGATTCTGGGCAGATAAAGAGGTTTGAGAACGGGAGTTGTCGTTCTCGCCGGGCTTCTGCGGTAATGTAGCCATGCTGCTTGTTGGTCCCAAGAAATGCGGCAGCAAATGCACTCTGTGTTGAATTGTACTACAGCCCATACGATTAGACGCTGGTGCAGTGGGTGTTGCTATAACAAGATTAGTGTTCAGTCGAAAGGAATAAACGCTCGGCCATTGTCGTCTGCAGGATTTTCTCTTGAGGGGTGCAAATTTATGTTGCATCGTGGTTTAAGGAGAGCGAGAGCACTGGTCTAGCTTGGGTGAGGGCAAGGGATGTTGTGGCTTGAGGTGGGCAAGTGCCCATTTTCCACTTCTCTCCTGACGCCCAAGCGCTTGGGTTTTTTCTCTACGGCACCGCGAAACTTGCTCTATTTGTATTAATCACAGATGCAGTAGTGAATACGTTACACATGCAGACTTGGTCGGCGTGCGTCAGCTGCATACGTCCAAATTAGTCTGGTGGTTAAAACGTTCAAAATAAAGGGAGAACTTAAACGATAACTATTAGAATCGGCAAGGTGTTCCTTCTCAATCGTGAATTGAATGCAGCTTTGAAACCTTAAGTGAAAAGAATGTTGGACACGACAGGGTTGTTGAACAATGATTCACATCAGTTGTCTTGATTCCCGATTGTAATAGGAGCGTAATACGAGAGCCGCTCGAAACGCGGGCATCGCATGGCCACTCTCAATCGCTATCCAGCTCGATTCAGTTGAAGACTACAAAGCTTAAGCTGGTTAGCTCACAGAGTTAACGAACGAGCCTAACGCAATGAACATATTCCATCCCTAACTCCCTCGATAGCGATCAAGAGTGAAAAATACTTCTATACATGTAAATGGGAAAAACAGTGCAAAAGAAGTCGAAGCTAATGTGTGGCTTGCTATAAATATATTTATGTATCACTGGTTCAACGAGCTGACGCACGTTTTTTCATTATTACGCATAAGAAACATAAGCATAAAATCAAGGCTTCCAGGCGTGGCCAGAGCAACAGAGTTGCTCTCGTACTTTCATGAGAAGATAGAGAGAAATGAAAGCGAAAAGAGTAAATAAAGCAATGCTATCTCTGTGAATTAAACGTAAACATTTTGACAGCAATCTGTCTGGCTGGGTAGAAAAAACAGTCACCCCCTGAGGAAGAGACCGAGTCGGTCTCGAAACGTCGGGCTCTATTTGAACTGTGGCTGGAGCAATTTCAATTTTCTAAACATATCTCTGTGAAGCGTGAGTGCTGCTCCTACGTGGGTGGTGAGTGGCTTTCCCGCGAGTCATTTGAACCCAAGATGGCGTACCTTGGCGCAACTCTGCTACCTAAAGGTAGCATATACAGGTACTCTACCGTAGACAGGCGGCCGGCGCCGCCTACAGTGCTATTCAAATTCCACGGCAAGCTCCTATACAAACATTGCTCTCTTCCGAATGCAGTTGTCGACCGCCTCGAATTTATCAAGAGTCCGCCGTGCGCTCTGTAGCTCGTAAGCTCCAAATAGATGTTTTCAACTGCTTTAGACTTATGTCCTTTAGCTTCGGCAACACAGTACTCAAATCGAGTTGGCACTTCTTTTGAGAACCATACTGAAATAATTGATGTTCTATGCCTAAGAAAGCCTTCTTGAATTTCAAAGGACATACACTACGCGACTGTTTGTTGTTGGTAGCGTTAAACAGCTGGCGCCACTTGTCCAAGCAACTGCTTTCGGGACGTCACTTTGAATGGCTATGCGCGTTTAGGGGCGAAGCTTCTCATAGCGGCACCCGTTAGACCCGTAGTAGTGTGTAACCAGCCTTAACGCTATAGTATCAGATGTCGGTATAAAGTAAACGTACGGGAGCGCGGCACGCGCACCTTTAACAATTGGGGGAACACCAGCGCACTTTATTTATTAAAAATACAGTTCTTTCTGATGAAATAACTTGCAGAGACCAGTGCCCGTGTGACAGAATGCCGAATTTTTAGGTCCGTGTTTTTTGGGAATAATTTCTATTTCGCATGTCAAGTGCAGTGTCTTGCTTGTGTGCGATGGTGGTAGAGCACGACGGAAGACTACCGGACACCGGAATGACCCCGGGTGTTGCTTCCAGGAAGCCCTACAGCTCCGACAGCGGCATTGACAGTGATGACACCAAACCCTACTACGTCAGCAGTGATGAATCAGGGGACGGCAACTTTGACCTTGTGAGATACCACAAGGGAAAGAGAATTTCTGAGCACGTCACCCAATTCGAGTGAGCCCACCATGTGATCTTCGCGAAATACCGAGGTATAAACCAAACTTTTCATGCTAATTCTCGCAAGTGACAACGTGAGACGCCTTAACCGGCACGCCGTGTCTGTACAGCTAGAGGCACCAGTGCCGAATGAAGTAAAGGAAGTAAGAGTGAATATTCGAAAGAACATTCTAGCAATTTACATCAATCATGTGACTGCGCTTGACAGATTGCGTGAAGCAACGGAACTTAATGGGATGAAAGTCCGCTGTCGTAAACCGCTGGGCAAAGAAGTGAGCATTCGGGTGATGAATGATGTTGCCGAAGCCATTACCAACTCGGACCCACCTGTTTTGATTAGGCCGGCTTCGGGAGATGCCTTTATTACAAGTGTATGTCGTATCGCGCCAACACGATGCATAGGAATTACGTTGAAGGGCAAATCACTTCTATGACACGTAAAAGAGAGAGAGAACTTTATTATATCTATATCCAGGAAGTATGTGGGTGGTGGCCCGGTGCGAGCCACCCCTCACAAACACTAGGTGGGCTCCTTATTACAGAAGCCCATTGGCGACCAAAGTGACTCGGGTTTGGTTGACCAGGGCCTTCTGGCTAGCCAGGTCGGATCAGCCGAGCAGGGCCACCTCCCTGTTCTCCCGGGTGAGGTTCGGTTTTGGGGTGAGGCAAGGGGTTGACAGGTATGCCCACACACTGTGAAATATGTCCGAAGACTTCTTACAGTGCGGGCATTTTCCTGTAGAAGCAGGATCGAGATAAAAACTGCCGGGCACAGCAGTGTTTTGGTGCGTTTACTCCTCCGCCTTTGTAAGGCCCTTACAAGGTTTAGGATAAATTGAATTGCCGAATTGGTAGAATTCAGTGATTTCTCAATATGTTAAGGCCGGAATGGATTCCAGATCTATTGCGAAAGGTTCTGTAGGCGTTACCCTGAGAGTGAGCGCGCGGGCGGCGCCGTCAGCCATTTCATTGCCTTCGAGGCCCATGTGAGCGAGAGCCCAAATGATCCCCCGGGATGCGGGGGCCCAGACGTAATTGCTGTTTTTAAGATTCGGTACGCCAGGTGTGAGACATACTTGCGTTGAATAATTCGACAGGCCCCTCTCGAGTCTGTAATGATGACGCGCAAGCCCAGGTTTGCGGCAGCTAGTGCGATGGCGACTTCCTCCGTTATGTTATGTCGTGTGCTTTGAATGTGAAGCCATTCGCCGCGACATTTTGGTGGACGACTGCACCTGTGTACCACCCCCCATGGTGAGGGCTGGAGGCGTCCACGTAAAATATGCCGTGTTAATTCCCATAGTGGCCAGCTAGTGCCTCCGCCCGCGCAAGGCGCCTGCCACTGTGGTCGTCAAGTGCCATGTTCGCTGGAAGAGGGCGTACATGCAGTGCGTATCTCCAGACTTCTGGAACGCGTGCGTGCTCCTTCGTCTCTGTTAGATGGTGGATGTGCAGTCGGGCTCATAGGCGGCGACCCGACAGAGTCGTTGAAAGTCTCCTGTATTGATTGGTCAAGTGTGTCTCCCGGAAATCTGTAAAAGTGTTTACCATCCCCAGGCACGAAAGAAGCTGGTTGGACGGGGTTATAGGGAGAACGAAGGCGCGCTTGTACATCTTTCCGAGAATCACCTCAAGGGCGTTCTCGTCGAACTTGCGCAAGTAGAGGTAAGGAGCCGAGTAGAGGAGTCGGCGGGTTACGAATGCATGCACCAGCCGCAAGGCGTCTCTGCAACCTAACGCCCCACGTTTGTTGGAAACGCGGTCGATCATACGGTCCTCCTGGTCACCCACCTTACGCAGTTTTGTCAATGTTGTATCGACTCGGCGATTTTTGTAAGTAAACAGACCCAGTACTCTGATCTTATCGTGTTCTGAAATAGGTCTACTTTGCAAGGACAGTTCGATTTCGGCAGTGCACTTTGCCGAAGAGCGAATGTGCCCAAATTCCGATTCGGTAGGCGAGCGTTGAGGGATGCAGCGGCGGGCGTAGTTATGCACGATCTCCGCCTCTTGCGACAGGTTGGCTTCTATGTTTCCTAGTGATCCGTTTTTGTAAGGTCGTTGGTATAAAGTGCGTGTTGTATGCCTTCAACACTCTCCAGCTCAGCTGGTAGGTTCATCATAGCCAGAATAAACAGAAGGGGTGAGAGGACTGCGCCCTGTGGGGTACCTCTCGTTCCTAATTGGTAAGCGCCGTGTTCTTCATTTTGTATTCGGATGTGACTGTCGGTCAGAGAGGAATTGTATGATGTATCGAAACGAGTTGTGTCTATAGTTGGTTTGTGAAAGATGCTTTAGAATGATGGCTCAAGTGACGTCGAAAACTTCTTTCAAGTCGAGGGCGCGTACTGCCTTGTCATTAAGGGGGTAATCGACTGGATTTAGAATTTGCCAGTCTAACTGAAGCAAGACATCCTGTGCGGACCGGTGTGAGTGGAACCCGAACATGGTGTCAGAAAATACGTGTTGGTTGTCGAAAACCTTGGATAGCCACTCTCGCACCATAATCTCCATCAGCTTTCCCGCACAAGACGTGAAAGGGATGGGGGCGTAAGTTATCTGCGTTCATGGCTTTGCCGGCTTTCGGAATGAAAGTGACCAGGGCAGTATTTCATTCAATTGGGAACGTGTCTAACCAAGCCAGATAGGGTTTATGTACGCGAGGGGTGCGTCGTACGCCTGGTCGGCGAGATTGGCAAGTAATTTCACTGTTACTTTGTCTCTCCCTGGTGCCGTTCCTCGCTTCATTTTAGCCAGGGCTGCCTTCAGGTCGTGGAGCCCGAATGGTTGATCCAGCTGCGCGTTTTCGGAGCCTGCATACGAGTGCGCTGGCCCTGGTATGTTACGTCGGACAAAGAGATATGGATCACGTAGTTTGCTTGCTAATTTTGAAGTATCTCTATCAAAGGCATGGATGGCCCGTTGCAGATGTGTTTTTGTCTTGGCTCTGGTTTGGATCGGATCAATCATGGTGTTAAAGAAACGCCAATTGTTCCGACGAGACATTTGTATAGCAACCATGTTGCATCGTTCCACCATATTCGAGTCGGCGAGCTGGGTTGCGTACTCAGCCGCTCGTTAGGTGACCTCGGCCATAAGAAGTTTCAGCTTCCGATTGTGTTTTTGGTAGCGTCATTTGTGGAAGGGCGTGTGCCGCGCCTGCCAAAGGTGAAGGAGGTGGCTGTCGGCCTCTGGCATAGCCTCCGAGAGTTGAACTTGAGTTTCCGTTGAACGAAGGTGGGTAACAAATTCTTGTGACCATGGGTGGTAACCTGTTTCGTGAATCGGAGTCAGATTGCTGTAGATTTTCCGGAACTTTGTCCAGTCGGGTAGGCGGGCTTGGACGTGAGGTCTTGTCAGAGGCACGGCCGCTGGATGAAAGAGCGCACGGGTGCGCTTTTTCATCCAGCGACCGTGCCAGTGGTTGGTTGTGACGATTATGTTGAGTATGCAGTGGTTGCTGCAGAGAGTTTCCTCGGTGTTGGCCCAGTCTGCGTGTCTAATGTTTTTGGTGAAGCTAAGGTTCGGACGCGTGTCCCGAGTCACGGAGTTACACACTCGCGATGAATATGCAGGGTCGGTGTGAAGAGTGAGGCCCAGCGTGGATGTAAGTTCCATTAGCTTTCGCCCACGCTTCTCATCATGCACGTACCCTCAGAGTGTGCCGTGAGCGTTGAAGTCACCCACGATTACAATGGAATCCCTGCCCACAGCCTTCAGGGCACGACTGAAAAGTGTTGCGAAAGAAACATTTTTGTTTTGAAGAACAGTAGATAATGAGTATGTGTAATGGTGAATATCTTTTCCTGAGCGATGGAGGATGACCGTCGCATAGGAATATCCAGTATTAAGTTCTAAATACACTTGGTTGGCTGTATAATTTTTGTGCACAAATATACAAGAAGAGGGGCCCTGCTGGAACATACAATAATTTGGATAGCTAGCGCCGTTCCCTGGCTCCTGAAGGGCAGCCACTGCGGTAACGAAATAAGATTCAAGAGAAAAAGCCGGAGGTGAGCCCGCTTGGTGCTGGAACAATATCCCCGGCAATACCATTGAGCAATTTGAATGGGAGTGGCTGAATTGTAACACGGAAAGCGTCTAACTTGAGGGTTGCCCGCCATGGTCATTCAAGTTAAAAAGCGGTTGTAGGGACGCAGCTGTGGGGCCAGCACTCGCGGCGAGGGTGGCGTCCTCAATTCCTGCAAGCTTGCAGCTGTCATCGTCATCTACATCATTTTCTATGACGCGACGCGAGGTTTTGAGATAGCGGCCAGACACGTCTCTAATCACACCACAGGATCGTCGGACGCTACGCTACGATTGTGCCAAGTACTGAGAGATGATTGTGGGGATCGTTTCGGTCATTTTGGCGATAGCAGAGCTCATGAATGCGGAAATTTGATTTTCTAAAGCATTCAGACGGTCGTCCATGTGGTCCTCTAGACGAGCCTCAAGTGCAGCTTCCACCCTCAGTGCTACCGCCGGGGCCGTGGCCTCACTCTCCGTAGCATCAGTTGCGGGTAAGGAGGAATTAGCTCTTTCGATTGGGATTCGAAGAGTGTTATTTTTAAACAACAACTTTATTTTACCCCCAAGAGCTGCAATCTTAGTTTGCTCGGCAGTGCATGCCACAGGGGGTGCAGGAGGGGCGGCCCTGCCCGTACCGCTCACCTGCATTCCATGTTTTGCAACTTTGGCCCAGGTCCTGGTCTCGCTGCGTTGGTGTCGACAGTTTTCCGCTGTCGCCGTGTGGTGGTGGCTGCGTCGGCGGTCTCTTGACATCATTGCTAGCAGATGGTGCCGGCGTCACAGTGTACTCGTCGTCCCTGCTCGGTAGCTTACCAAGGAGGCCCAGATGGCAACTCTTAGCTGCCGATTTTGTTTTCGTCCCACCCTTGGCGGTCACCTTGTGGGTGCGGAATTTTGCCGTGCACTCTCGCGAGTTTGTCGCATGTTCACCCCCACATACTGCGGAACACACTCGTGAGGGGACCACACCCCCTTCCACAAGCGGAGCTTCTTGGACACAAAGTCCCCACGTGTTGGACTGCGTGTTGGGACATGCATCCACTCGATGACCGACGGACCCACACAAGCTGCAGGCTGGAGTAGTCCAGCAATATTTTCGCACGGGAATAAGCATGTTCTCGTAATGAACAAAACACGGTTTCACCTTCCCGGCTAAGGTGACCCGAGCTTTGTTAGAGGATCCTAATTGCCTCACCTTGACGATGGTGCCCCTTTTCTATCACAGCTGCTCTCGAAGAGATTCAATGGTGTCTGAGTTGCTGACGACGATGACGCTATGGCATACATCGCGGCCGTCTTGACGCAGGTATTCATTAAGTGGGATCACCCCACGCTCAGTGCTGACCGACGATTCCCCGAGAAGCAGATCCGCCGCCTCCGGGTTTGGGGTGTAGAGCAAGACGAGGTTTTGCTCGTGACACGGCACAACCGTGACCAACTTCCCCAACTCACGTCTGAGGTGGGCCGTAAAGGCGGCTCCGTGGCGTTTTTTCGATAAGGCTTGGTGTAGCGACACATGTTTGCGTGGCGCGAGCATGACCTTCTTCTGGGCCTGGTTTTGGGATTGGGCGATGCTTCCAGTTCGTAACAGCCTTGCCTTAGCCTCCTGCAGCGCGCAATACTGGAGGCTGCGTCTTGCCGGCTGGTGTTCCGGAGGCCGGGATGGCGTCGGACGCCGCTGTGTTTGCTTGAATGGACGCAAGACCACTTCATTCAGCGATTGGTGCCGAAAACTTGGAACAGCGGAGTTGTCTTGAGAGGCTGGAACTCTAGGCCAGGCCATTCCTTTGGGATCCGTAACCCCACAAGTGAGACGCGGTGGCAGCCATGTTACCTCGGTCGGCCAGTGCGACGCCATCGGCTATCTAGGCCACCAGGTTCCGGCGTCACCGTTAGGCGTAATGGCGTCAGCCTTGTGGCCCGGTCAACTTCGGCCGTAAAAATTTCAAACATGTACTCCCTGGCTCAAACTTGATTCCAACGGGGTCCAGATTATGTGTCGATGGCCGTCGGGCTTGGTGGAGTGCAGATGATTGAGCCGTGGCTCCAGCCAAAAATTGATGGAACCGATGCGCCACACGATCTGATTCGTCGCGCGCTCACAGAACCTCTCATCACGCGTAAACGTGGGCCACTTCCGACATGAAGTTCACCCTTTTATACCGAAACTACTTCAATGCTGGAAGTGCATGAAGTTAGGTCAATTAAGTGGTGTGTGCCCAAACTCTACTGTCTGTTCCCGATGCACTGGACACAACAACAATGACACGTGCCAGGGCATGACACTGAAGTGCTCAAATTACAATAGGCCACATGATTCCTCTTCCAAGGACTGCCTTTTTACTCGAAAGGAGCTAAGAATACTGAAGAATAGTACTAGAGATGACATATCACACTGAGAAGCAACACCATCCATTGTGCAACGATGGTCCCGCCGCTGGCGCTGCACCAAACCACCAAACCCTCGCCGCCTAGCGAAGCACGTTCAAAACCACCTCCACCTCTCCCACTCTGCGAAAGCGCTGTCGGTTGTAAGAACAAAGGCGCTTTTGCTAGCAGTGAAGCTGACGCTTCATCCTTATTACTCGGTCAGAACGCAGCCGTTTTGAAGGAGAATGATGCCTCTCCCAGAAATGCAGGTTTCGCTTGGCCCCAACTCCTAAAGATACATGCGCTTGATGAGAGGCATCAGACTTCGGCAGTAGGGGACACTTCATTGGTACCTC
Organism: Rhipicephalus microplus; assembly: GCF_013339725.1. NCBI lineage: Eukaryota > Metazoa > Arthropoda > Arachnida > Ixodida > Ixodidae > Rhipicephalus > Rhipicephalus microplus. Next base: position 39,778 of record NW_023613788.1, read on the forward strand.
ATAACTTGGTGGACGAAGGACAACTTTCTGGCATGGTCAGCACCCTTGTCAGTGCTATGCGCGTGAAGCTGAGCAAGATGCAGATACCCACCGCTCAAAGCGTGTTGTAACTGCTTGAAACCATCACTCCAGTTCTCACAAGTCTTTAAAAGTCTGCTGCTTGAGAACGCAAGCGGCGAAATCAAGGCTCCACCATCAGCAAAATTCTGCGTGCATGGAACCGCGCATACAAGTTAATGCAACGAATGCGCTCAATCGAATAAGACACAGATGTGACTCACGTCTGTGATGGTAAGCACATATCTTCTGTTTTGTCGACGGCATGAGTGACATTTCTCTCTCCTCTCTCTCTCTCTAACTTTATTTCCCTTTACCCCCTCTACAGTGCAAGTAGCCTACCAGACTCAGCTATGGTTAACTTCCCTGTCCTTCTTTCATCCTTATTCTTTCTTCAATAAGTTTTGCCTTGAATTTTATTGTTACTAAAAAAACTAGTATCAAAAAAACGGACTTTGAGCACTATCTTACAAAAAAACTTTTGCCATGCTAAACTCACTGGCCATAGCCTCCTTGGCTTTAAAATGGTTTAGCTTGTGTTGGGTCGCAGTGCCAGGAATACAGTGAACTAGAATACAGCCCAGAAGTCGAAGTGCCGAAAGGTGGGAAGCAGACACGAAGCGCAGAGAGTAAGAAAGTGTGCGTGTGCCACCTCTCGTTTAGTCCTTTGAATGTCCGCTGGATGGCGGTATTTCTATATGTGGAATATATGAAAAAAAGATGCGAGATGGTGGTACATGTAGTGTTCACTAGATAGACGGATGAAGAGACAGATGCACGAATGGATGCACGGTTAGATGAATGAACGAACAGCCGTGACGGATGGATGCACGGATGAACGCAGAGACGTACACACGGATGGACGCACAGACGGATGCACGGAAGAACGTACGGACGCCCGAACAGACGCACGCACGGACGGGCGGATGGACGCACGGACGGCCTCACAGACAGACGGACTGAAGCAAGAATGGTTGTTGGAGATTTCAGCGTGAGAGGAACGCTCTCTCCGCTCTCACCGGCCTATCTACTGTTCGCGCCGCCCTCTCGCGTCTCTAAGCGTGCAGCCCTTTCCAGAGCTAACCATGGAGACCGGACTGACAATAGATCTCCTCAAGGACGTGGATCCACACTCTGTGGCAGCATACCGCACCCGCTCCCAGCTCCGCAAGTTCGTGGCTCGAGACATTGCGCAGCAGAGAGGAAAGGCTACCGCCCTGTACAGGCAGAAGCTCGAAGCTGCTGCTGCTAAAAGAAGAAAGAGGCAGCAGACAACACCCACAGCAAGGGAAAGTCTCCTTCATGCCCTCTCCGAGCCTCCTGAATCGGTGGCTCCTGTCAGCACAGAACCCCTCATCTCAAGCCCCGCGGACTCGACTAATGTAATGCCATCTCGCGCGCAAGAAGAGCGCTCACCTCAGGGCACCCCTTCTCGATCGAACTCTGCCGAGACCGACGCCTCGTTCATTTCCAGCTCCTCTTGGGAGCATGCCACGCCATTCTCATGGCCTGCAACAACAGAAACGACAGGTGCACCAAGTGAAGTCGCCACTTCATGCTTCTCCGCCCCTCCTCCAACTCCTCCCATCTCAGCTGCCG